>CM052705.1:4601567-4614818 GCA_028551405.1 Uromys caudimaculatus
CCCCCCCCCACACACACCTCTGGGGTTCTGAGGCTTCTCCAGCTGGAGCACTGTTACTCCTGGACAAAGGCTGCCCTCACATAACAGCATGGGGAGGGCGGGACTGCCAATGACTTACAAGCCCAGGGCCAGCTGGACTCCCTCCATGGAAGAAACCTGGCCTGGAGGCTTAGTGGCTTGGAACACAAGTCAGCTGTGAACATTTGACCGCTCTTCCGAGACCGCTAATATGGCTGGCCTAGGTTCAAAGGAAGCTGCTATTTAGAGTTCAGCTTGGAGCTTTGACTGAATATGCCCACCAACGAAGATATAACAGTGTCTGCTTGTCCACTAGGCTCTTCCTTTGTAGAATAATATTTTCTTTTCACAGGAAAACAGAATGCCTGCATAGTGCCAAGGAGCAGCTTTGATAGGCTGCTGTGTGCTTTGGCTCCAAATGTTCCAAGAGCCCAAGGTGAATTTGTGCTGGTCAACATACTTGAGCCATAAGAGTATTTTAATTTACAGACATGTTTTTCCTCAATAAGTTAAGGTAGTTTAGATTTTAACTTCTCCACTCAGTTCTTAAGAGATAAAAAGTGAGTGGGATTTAAGGAGCCAGCCAGGAATGAGGCCAGGCTGCACATAGCAGGGATCTTAAAAAGACAATGGTTCCTCCACACAAGGGTTTATGGTCTCACATCAAAGAAGGCTGAAGGTGGGCCTGCCGCATTCTGTGCTATCAGGATCCAAGATCCCTTTTATATCCGCTCGGATGCTCCAGTTTGAGACTGCCATTGTTACCAGAGGTAACCGCTCATTCCCTGAAGCAGGATGAGTGAGGGGAAAAGGAAGGGAGGAAGGGACTGCCTTGATTGTGCTTCCCAGCAAGTCCTCCATAATGCTTTCGTTGCAGCCCACTGGCCAGAGCATTCCCTCTAAGGAGTCTGGGAAATGTAGTCTTATTCCAAAAGGCACGAATCCTAGCTAAAGTCAGGGTTCTCTTAGGAAGGAAGGAAGGGCAGACAGTGGGGCCAGCAGATGACAGTCTGTGGTTTGTGTGAGGCTGGTTGGGCTGATACAGAGGATTGCTAAGCTATAGGAGTGAGTAGCCTGAACAGTTGAATTGAGATGACTTCCTAGGCAAAATCCTGTGTTGTTTTTCTTCCCAGGGGAAGAGACCGACTCTCCACAGCTGGATTGTGTTCCAGAAGTGGCTACACCCAGCTCAGAGGGAAGATTGCAGGGCCCTGGGTCCTTCTGTGTGGGGAAGAAGCCGAGGAATAGGCAGTTTGGGCAAACATAGGCGTGTGGTCTGGAGATGGTCTACATGAGTGCCAAGATGTCTTCCTTTGCTGTCTCGTCTGGGCATTTGGCAGCCCCCTCCCAATTCTAAATCCTTGATGTTAAAGAATGCTTAATTTGGTCTGGACCAATGCAGTTAGGACAGGGAGAGCTGAAATGTCCTATGTATTTTCCAACCGGATATTGGTGGCATCCCTGGGGAAGCCAGCCATAAGCACAGCAGAGTCTTCTGTTTCCTCTCCACGGCTGACAACTTCTGGAGCCTTCTTCCTGTAGCAGGCCTAATGGATGAGTGCTCTTTGTGAGGCCTGGAGGGGCAGGGGTTTAGCTGAGACGGAGGATTTAATCATGGGGATAAAAATGTGAGGCTGTAAATTTGACAAGGTCTGGCTGACAGTTCTTGCTTTGGGGCTTATGGGACATGGGTCTGACTAACCTGCACTTCTCGTTTGCTATGTGGTCAGGTCGTAGTCCCTTTACACTCTGCCTCAGCTTCCTCGCCGCTCATGGAGAGGCCTAAGTGAAGACTGGACGGTGCCGGTCTTGATGGAGTTGTAACACAAGGCACCTACTTCTGTGTATCTCCTTTGTTCCTCAGCACTGCAGCAGAGACATTTTTCATGCATTATCTGTCTTCCCAAGAGCAATGCCACTTAACTGTTTTCCTATTTAAAACAGTATTACATTTTAATTATTTAATGTGCGTGTGCATGTGTGTGCGTGTGTGTGCGCGTGCACGCGTGCTCTTGTTGAGGTCAGAGGACAATTTTCGGGAGTCAGTTCTCTCCTTCCACCATGTGAGCCCTGGGAATCAACCTCCAGTTGTTAGGGCTGGTGAAAATGTCTTCATCCATCAAGCTATCTTGCTGGCCTCTAATTATTTTTGAACATAGAAGTCAGATTCTTAATTGTGTACATGTTTTTCTGGTACAAAAATTGGTCTTTGAAATCATTCATTCAATTAGATTTTTAAATCATGAATGAGTGAGTTAGAAGGATTTGGTGGTTGATCACCCACTCGTTTTACCGAAAGGCTTCAGTTGATCAGTTCTACTGCTGGTGATGTCTAAGTCAGACCCATGTGAGAATAGGGCTGAGAAAGGTGACCTGAAAGGAGGAGAGATCTCCTTTGGCTCATGGTTTCAGAGCTAAAATCTCATGGCTGCTATGGGCCTATGGTAAAGCAGAACATCATGGCAGGGCGTACAGAGTAGATCAAAGCTGCTTACTCATCCTGACCGGAAAGTGGAACGAGAAAGAAAGGAAGTGGCCAGACGCCCAATACGTCCTTCAAGAGGATGTGCCCAATAACCTCCTCCCTCCGGTTAGGCCCCACCTCCTAAATTTTCTAACCCTTCCCAGTAGCATCACCAGCCAGGACGAAGCCTTCCATGCACGAGCATTTGGGGGACAGGTTAGAGCAGTGGTTCTCAACCTTCCTAATGCTGCGACCCTTGAATACAGTTCCTCACCAACCATAACATTATTTTCATTGCTACTTCACAACTGTAATTTTGCTACTGTTATGGATAGTAATGTCAATGTCTGATATATCTGAAATGTGACCCCCCCCAAAGGGGTTGCAGCCCACATGTTAAGAACGACTGGTCTAGATCCAAACTCAGACAATGTAAGGCAGAGATCAGTTTTGCTATTATTCTTCGTATCATAATCTACATGAAGAAAGCATTGTGCATAACAACAATGTTACAGGTGGGACTGGAGCCCCAGCTCTGAGCTTTGCCTGTCTTTCTTCACGCATGTCTGCATGTTTGTAGTCTTTTTTCAACAATTTCCGTACGTTTTTTGTGTCTCATCTCGCTAGTGTGGCTCCTGCCTAGTGTTATGTTGGATCTTAGAATGAGAAACCTTTCCAGTGTGGATTCTGCTTCCTGGCTGTGAAGCTGCATTGGGTTTCATGTGAGCACAGTTTGTAGCCAACTGTGAAGGTGCTTTTTGCCTAAAAGCTCAGTGGGATGAAGACATGTCTGGACATGAGATCACATAGACCCTAGGTCGCCCATTTCCTTGTCTAAAGAATCTTTGTTGGATCTGCAGAAAAGAGAGATATGGAACTCTTTCCTTTTGGACCTAGGTAGAAAGACTTTGGAGTTAAAGTCAAGAAATCCTGTATCATCTTCCCTTTGGGACTGTATCCCTGGCCAATTGTTTTCTGCTCTGTCTCACCTTATCCGTTTTCTGCTGCTATAACAGGGCATTACAGACTGGGCGATTGAGAAGCAATAGCTTATTGACTCATGGCTAATGAGCCTAAGAGCACAGCCCCGGAGAGGGCCTGTATATCGTGTCGTAACATGGCAGAAGGGCAAATGCACACGTGCAAGACGGGAGAAAGGAAATCAGCAGAACTCACCCTGTCCCCTTTTAAGTCAAGAATCCACTCCAGAGGCAGCTCACCTACTTTTGAGATGACGGCATTGCTCCATCCACGAGGGAAGGGCTCTGACGACTCAATCACCTTTTAAAGGGCCTACCTCTTAATGCAGTCATAGTGGCAACTAAGTCTCAAGATGAGTTTTGGAGGAGGCACTCAAACCATATCCTCCTTTGGCTGCTCCTTCGTTTGCCCAATGTGACACAGTCCTTAGACCCATCCACGAGCAGTTCGTACCACTTCTGGGGAGATCTAGGGATCCAGCAGTATGCTTTCACCATTTCCTATCCCAAAGTCTGTGCCCTCATCCAGGAGACTTCAGCTCCAGGAGGCACTTGTATATAGAGACTGTAAGAAGACTTCCTGGGGTTTGCTTCAGGGCTGGATCTGAAAAGAGCTGATCCATGAGGGTCACCAAGATCTTGGGAAAGAGTAAAACTAATGTCTCCTCATTAGAAAGGATGCTTTGGAGAGCAGTTGAGGCCTCAAAGCCCCAGAGATTCACCTAGCAGTGAACAATGCCTCGGGGTGTAAGGAGACCTTTGTGGACCATGATGAGGCAGGCTCTGAGCTGAGAGCATACACCCACCCCTTTGTAGGCTGTCTTCCTGGGGGAAAGCTCTCCTCTTGCCTAGGGCTGGGGGTTTAATGTACAGTGTATCCCTGAATCCAGGGAAGGCACTGTCTTCCTACTCAGCATGGTGCATGTTTGTGTCTGAGAGCAGACTGTTGAGGAGGAAAAGGTTGTCGCTGCCTAACTCTAGAAACTGCTGTCTTCTAAAACAGTGTGAGCCATTCACAAATGAAGAAAAGGATGTCATGAGATGATAAAAAGTTTATGGCTACAGTTCAGCACGAAGCCCCTAAGTAACAGTGGAATCTAGCTCCATCTTCCACCTGAGCCTGGTTCCCAAGGAAAGCGTAGCAGTCTGCCAGTATTTCCTGGGTGTTTAAATGGTACATAAGTTCATCTGACAATAGGTCAGTGTGTCACTTAAAGTTCTTAGGGGACAATCTGTGAAAGGCTAGGATGAAAGCAGCTATGGGATGTTGGCCTGTGTGCTGGAAGCTTTCCTCAGGGATCTCTGGCCCGGCCAGATGCGAGGGTTCCGGCAAAGGGGAGAGCGTGAGCAGGGACAGAATCTCCTCCACCACGGTCTCTGCAGTTGCCGACTCGGTTGCACCAAGACGCTGTACCCACTGCCCTGTGCTGAGTTGAGTCTCGGCTGAGCCCACGAGAGGCCGACTAGCTGGTGAGGAGTGTGGGAAGCTTCTGGTGGTGTTTGGGAGAGCAGATCTCTTCCCAAGCAGCAATGTTACAGCTCTTATGATAGAAGCTCTCGGACGACGGAGTAGTTCTCACACCTTTATTCCTTCTGGATGGGGATCTCTCCTACACAGGTTGGGACGGTCTAATATACTGTTTGGGAGGGGTCAGGGGTTTGTCAACAGATACTTCCCATTGGCTTGGTCTGAGGGCTTCGGGGCACCTTATTTGCATGTGGGAGGGCTTGGCGTTGCTCCTACGTGACAAATCTCACATGGCAGGCCTCTCCGCAAAGGTTGAAGAAGCTGTAACTGTTTTTACAGGAGTCTTCCAGGAGTGTTGGCAAAAACGTTTTTCGGTCCCTCGTGGATTATTCCATTGGGTCTCCCAGAGTTTTCAGTCTGTGCTCAACCGGGTGCCAGACTACCTGCCACAGACCACTGCCCCACAATGGAACAGAGGTACCGAAAACTTCTCAGTCTGAAGAAGAAGCTCTGAGAGAATATCCCTGGCTCTATACTCCTATGTAGCAAGGCTCTCAGTTCTTCTTTCTGGCTCTTGACGGGCATCCTCATCAGATTTCACCAGGTAACTGAGAACCTATTAAATCGTAGCCAAAAGGATCCATTTCCTGAAGACTTGGGTCTTTGAGGGGAGGGGCATGGTGGAGGCTGAGCAATCAAAGCTCTGAACATGTAGAAGGACTCAGCAGAACTTGTCTTTAAAAGCTAGAATCTATGGACTTGGGGGGGGTGCTCAGTGGGTGAAGGTGCTTGCCCTGCAAGAGTAGCAGCCTGAGTTCAATCCCTAGGACTCCCAGAATGGTGGGAAGAAAGAACTGACTACGAAGTTGTCTTCTGCCCTGCATGTGTGCAGTGGGACTTGTGTCCCCCTCCCCCATGCACACACAAATAATACGAAGTTAAAATAAAATTAGGTGTATGTCAATGAGGGAATGGTAAAATGAACTCAGGTATGAAAGATCTTTAGGGGCAGTAAGTAAGTAAGGGCACAGGCTCGCCTGTGGTCTTGTGGTCCACCATCGCTGAATTGTTTGTGGTCCTCAGCAACATACTGATGCAGAGCAAGGAATTGACATTGAAATTGTACTTGAAGGTTCAGGATCCTAGCTCATTATGGCTACTTTAGGATTTCCACAAGCCAGGAGTCTCTCATGGCTGCAGTATTACAAGAGAAACACATTCGCTATGCTGGGGACAGGTATAAACATATCAAGTCACAGTTTTGACTTGACTCTCACATACTTGCCCTGACTCTTGAAGTAAAAACCTGGAAAACAAGGAAGGTAAACATGGAGGGTTGATGAGAGGACACACACAGCTCTTAAGCATTGCTTGTGCATTGCTGTGCACACACCATGATCTCATAAAGGAGGTATTACTGTGATGATCTCAGTTTTATACCCAAGAGCTAGTGGTCAGCTGCAGTGAGGATGTGAGCCCCGCCCTTCAGTTCCAGTGAAGTTGTCAAAATATGTTACTGTTGAAGCCCCCTGATGAAGATTCTCTCCCTCCCTCCCCTCCCTCTCTCTCTCACACACAAACACACACACACACAACGTGAGTGCACGTGCACACACACATGCATGCATACACACATGCACACACGCGCGAGTGCACACACATGAGCACACGCGCACACAGGCATACACACACACAAAGAGCACACACACACACACACACACACACACACATTTTTATATGAGAAGAATGAAATTCACATTTCTAAGAAGGAATATTTAAATGCCTGAAGTTAATTGTAAACACCGTCACGTACTTAGATGCCTGTGGCACAAGAATGACAATGGTTCACATCTGGAAATCTGCCTTGTGCAAAGCATTCTTCTAAGTGCTTTGCTAGTATCAGAGCATGAAGCTCTGAGCATGAGTTACTACCCTCACTTTAGAGATTCAAATAAGTGCCATGAGTTTAAATAATGTGCGCAAAGATTTTTCTGATGGGTACTCTCAGTCCAATGTGGAATAATTATAAGAGCACAAAATGGTGCAACGTGGGGAGTTATGGCAGCACATGGGAGGACCAATCTTTGCAGGGAAGGCACAGCTTTGTGTGGGATCTTGGAAGAGTGAAGGGGCATATGCAAAGAGCTGGGATGGGTAGGTGATTATATAATCTCAAGTTCTGAGTTAGAATAGAGCCCCAAACTGACTGCAGCACAAGCCAGTCTACTGACTCTGCAGCCACAGAACCTGTGGGGAAGCCCAGCACAGAAGCAATGCTTGACATAATCTGGGCTCTGGTCCTACAGGCTTGCTGCTTCTTGCATGATTGGCTGCTCCTTCTTCTTGCATCACATGATTGGCTGCTCACTTCTTGCATCATGTGGTTGGCTGCTCTTCAGATGTGCTGAGATCGTGAAAAACCCAGAGTGCATTAAGGTTTTTGTATTTCAGGAGTCATGTGTGTCAGAGATAACCAATGAACAATGAGAGTTTGGCAAGACTTGGCCACCTATCTATCACCCCACATTTGCTAGGCATTCATTCTTTTTCTAAGTAGCAGTTTGTTCATCATGGCAAGTCACATAAATGACCCAACTTAAGGGGCTGTCACAGTTCTTGGTGGCTCTGCTCCCTACCATGAATCTGCCTCTGTTTCATCATCTGACCCCACACTTGCCTTTTGACTTCTAAGAGTAGAGTCTGGTTAGAGACTAGGCTTCTGTATGGTTATCTCCGGAGTCCTGGCAGCCCAAGGTAAATGACATCTTTTATATCTGTGAGATTTATACCAACACTTATGAAAACTTGTGAAAATGTGGATAACAGACCTATTTATAAATTGATTATGGGATTCTTCTTGAGGTTAATGACTTAGTAATGGAAAGCCAAGGGCTTGGGAGTAGCACTGACAAGTGCAGGAATAGAAGGGCTGACGTGTAGGACAGTAACATTCTACTTCATTTGTCATCCAATTTGTAGGACTACTGTATCCTGGTCACGTGGGGAGAGTCATAATTCATTCTGAAAATGTACACGTATTATCTCTCAATCAAAATAAAGCAAGGCAGAATTACTGGCAGGAAAATTTACGTGTGTGTGTGTGTGTGTGTGTGTGTGTGTGTGTGTGTGTGTGTGTGTGTGTTGGGCAGTCATACATTGAAATCTGATTATCTACCATGCAACCTCAAAGCAGTTGCTTATTTCATAATTTTCCTAGCACAAAGTGGGTATAATTTTACCTAAGAAGTAAAAAGTAGTGAACTATTGCTAAATGCAATAATCTAGAGCACTCTCAAAATAGTCATGAGGTCTGGTGTGGTGTTTGCCTTTAATCTTAGCATTTGGGAGGCAGAGACAGGAGGATCTCTGTGAGTTTGAGGCCAACCCAGTCTATATAGTGGGTTCTAGGACAGCCAGGACTAACTAGAGAGAGACCCCATCTAAAACACGGGCATGTGAGCACGCGCGTGCGTGCACGTGCATGCGCACAGACACAAACACAGACACACACCTCAAAAACCACAAACAGTCATAGGTATGATGTAACAGATAAAAAACATACAGTGTACAGGTCTATTTACATAAAGTTCTAGAAAATACAAACCGTGTGGAAGAAATTTGCTTAACGTCTTTGACAGCCACATGACAACCCTCCATTATTATTAGTACAGATACTATATCAGCGCATTTTCAGTGATTAGTGATCTAAGCTGGGATAAAATGGTTTCCAGTACTTAACAAAGTAGTATTGACATACTATAGAGATTATTGCAGCATTAGACAAAACATCTTCTTAGAAATTCTTTAAATATTTATTAAAATGCAGATTCAGTGTCCCTGAGATAGGCCCAGAGCCTACTTTTGAATTAGCATACTCCACTGATTTCAACACAGGTGGTGTGGGGACCATACTTTGAGAACACTGGTCTAACACTTTTGGGACCTTGGACAGCACCTCTTGACCGGGTATCAAAAATTTTCAGGACCCAGGACAGCACCCAACTTCTCAAACTTCATTGCTTTGGGGACAATTCTCAGTGGAGCTTGCTCATTTCCCTAGAGAACACAAGAACAGTGTTTTAAAATATTCTACATTAGCAACCCAACTTTGGTAGCCTAATCTGCACAATTTGTACACAAAAAGGAAAAAGACTTCCCGTGTCATAGGTGTTGGAATCACCACGAATAATTAATTGAAACTCTCTAGTCATTCATACAAATCTTTGTTAATGTACACATTAACCAGTCCAAAACACCTTGATTTTTGAGTTAGATAAAATACACTAATACTTATGGAGTTATCTGTGTATATAAATTAGTTACCTTTGAAAGGAATTTTCCTTTCAATGACGTGGCTGGTTTTGATGATCTGTAATGGCTGTGAGGACTCTTATATCAGTTCTGAAAGACTTGAGATTATTGCAACAGAGGAGAGGAAGCAGGGCTATGGACATTCTCATTAACTCAACAGGAGACTGAGGCTATGGATTTTGGATGCAGCACGTGTCCATAACCCGGACACACTTTTCTTTTTTTTTAATTTATTTTTTGATACTTTATTTATATTTCATATGTTTCCCCCTTTCCAGGTCTCCCCTTTGGTAACCCTCTATCCCCTCCCTCTCCCCTGCCTCTATGAGTGTATTCCCCTACCCACCCACCCACTCCCATTTTCCCTCCTTGGCATTACCCTATACTGGGGCATCTAACACCTTCAGGCCCAAGGGCCTCTCCTCCCCCTGATGGCCAACAAGGCCCTCCTCTGCCACATATGTGGCCAGTATCATGGGTCCATCCATGTATATTCTTTGGTTGGTGGTCCAGTCTCCTGGAGCACCGGGGTTCAGGCCAGTTGACACTGTTGCTACCTCCATGGGACTGCAAACTCCCTCAGCTCCTTCAGTCCCTTCTCCAACTCCTCCATCTGGGACCTCACGCTCAGCCCAACTGTTGCTGTGAAGTGAATCTTGGGTATTGCGAACTTTTGGGCTAATAACCACTTATCAGTGAGTTCATACCGTGTTTGTTCTTTTGTGAGTGAGTTACCTCACTCAGGATGATATTTTCAAGTTCCATCCATTTGCCTGCAAATTTCATGAAGTCATTGTTTTTAATAGCTGAGTAGTACTCCATTGTATAAATGTACCACATTTTCTGCATCCATTCCTCTGTTGAGGGACATCTGGGTTGTTTCCAGCTTCTGGCTATTATAAATATGACTACTATGAGCATAGTGGAGCATGTGTCTTTATTACGTGTTGGAGCATCTTCTGGGTATATGCCCAGGAGTGGTATAGCTGGGTCCTCAGGTAGTATAATGTCCATTTTTCTGAGGGTCTGCCAAACTGATTTCCAGAGTGGTTGTACCAGCTTGCAATCCCACCAGCAATGGAGGAGTGTCCCTCTTTCTCCACATCCTCGCCAGCATCTGCTGTCACCTGAGTTTTTTATCTTAACCATTCTGACTGGTGTGAGGTGGAATCTCAGGGTTGTTTTGATTTGCATTTCCCTGATGACTAAGGATGTTGAACATTTCTTTAGGTGCTTCTCAGCCCTACGAGTTTCCTCAGTTGAGAATTTTCTGTTTAGCTCGGTTCCCCATTTTTTGATAGGTTTATTTGATTCTCTGGAGTCTAACTTCTTGAGTTATTTGAATATATTGGATATTAGCCCGCTATCGGATGTAAGATTGGTAAAGATCTTTTCCCAATCTGTTGGTTGCTGTTTTGTCCTACTGACAGTGTCCTTCGCCTTACAGAAGCTTTGCAATTTCATGAGGTCCCATTTGTCGATTCTTGATCTTAGAGCATAAGCCATTGGTGTTCTGTTCAGAAACTTTCCCCCTGTGCCCAGGTGTTCGAGACTTTTCCTCACTTTCTCTTTTATTAGATTCAGTGTATCTGGTTTTATGTGGAGGTCCTTGATCCACTTGGACTTGAGCTTTATACAGGGAGATAGGAAGGGATCAATTTGTATTCTTCTACATGTTGACCACCAGTTGAGCCAGCACCATTTGTTGAAAATGCTGTCTTTTTTCCACTGAGTGGTTTTAGCTCCTTTGTCAAAGATCAAGTGACCATTGGTGTGTGGGTTCATTTCTGGGTCTTCCATTCTATTCCATTGATCTACCTGCCTGTTACTGTACCAATACCATGCAGTTTTTTTTTATCACTACTGCTCTGTAGTACAGCCTGAGGTCAGGGATGCTGATTCCCCCAGAAGTTCTTTTGTTGTTGAGAATAGTTTTTGCTACCCTGGTTTTTTTGTTATTCCAAATGAATTTGAGAATTGCTCTTTCTAAGTCTATGAAGAATTGAGTTGGAATTTTGATGGGGATTGCATTGAATCTGTGGATTGCTTTTGGCAGGATGGCCATTTTTATTATATTAATCCTGCCAATCCATGAGCATGAGAGATCTTTCCATCTTCTCAGGTCTTCTACGATTTCTTTTTTCAGAGACTTGAAGTTCTTGTCATACAGATCTTTCACTTGTTTGGTTAGAGTCACACCAAGATACTTTATATTGTTTGTGACTATTGTGAAGGGTGTCATTTCCCTAATTTCTTTCTCAGCCTGTTTATCCTTCGAGTATAGGAAGGCTACTGATTTGTTTGAGTTAATTTTATATCCAGCCACTTTGTTGAAGTTGTTTATCAGCTGTAACAGTTCTCTGATGGAGTTTTTTGGGTCACTTAAGTATACGATCATATCATCTGCAAAGAGTGATATTTTGATTTCTTCCTTTCCAATTTGTATCCTTTTGACCTCCTTTTGTTGTCTAATTGCTCTAGCTAGAACTTCAATTACTATATTGAATAGATAGGGAGAGAGAGGGCAGCCTTGTCTAGTCCCTGATTTTAGTGGGATTGTTTCGAGTTTCTCTCCATTTAGTTTGATGTTGGCTACTGGTTTGCTGTATATTGTTTTTACTATGTTT
Organism: Uromys caudimaculatus; assembly: GCA_028551405.1. NCBI lineage: Eukaryota > Metazoa > Chordata > Mammalia > Rodentia > Muridae > Uromys > Uromys caudimaculatus. The sequence goes on from CM052705.1 coordinate 4,613,436, forward strand.
AGGTATGGGCCTTGAATTCCTGATATTTCCAAGACTTTTAACATGAAGGGATGTTGAATTTTTTTCAAATGCTTTTTCAGCATCTAATGAAATGACCATGCTTTTTTTTTTTTTGTTTGTTTGTTTGTTTTTTTTTGAGTTTGTTTATGTAGTGGATTACATTGATGGATTTCTGGGTATTGAACCATCCCTGCATCCCTGGGATGACGCCTACTTGATCATGGTGAATGATCATTTGGATTTGGTTTGCGAGAATTTTATTGAGTATTTTTGCATCGATATTCATAAGGGAAATTGGTCTGAAGTTTTCTTTCTTTCTTGGGTCTTTGTGAGGTTTTGGTATCAGTGTGACTGTATCCTCATAACATGAATTGGGTAGTGTTCCTTCTGTTTCTATTTTGTGGAATAGATTGAAGAGTATTGGTATTTGGTCTTCTTTGAAGGTCTGATAGAATTCTGCAGTGAACCTATCTGGTCCTGGACTGTTTTTTGTTGGGACACTTTTAATGACTGCTTCTATTTCTTTAGGTGTTATGGGACTGTTTAGATGGTTTATCTGATCTGGACTTAACTTTGGTATTTGGTAGCTGTCTATAAAATTGTCCATTTCATCCAGATTTTCCAATTTTGTTGAGTATGGGCTTTTGTAGTAGAAGCTGATGATTTTTTGAATTTCCTCAGAATCTGTTGTTATATCTCACTTTTCATTTCTAATTCTGTTAATTTGGATACTGTCTCTGTGCCCTCTGGTTAGTCTGGCTAAGGGTTTATCTATCTTGTTGATTTTCTCAAAGAACCAGCTCCTGGTTTTGTTGATTCTTTGTATAGTTCTTTTAGTTTCTACTTGGTTGATTTCAGCCCTTAATTTGATTATTTCCTGCCTTCTACTCCTCTTGGGTGCATTACCTTCTTTTTGTTCTAGAGCTTTCAGGTGTGCTGTTAGGCTGCTAATATATGCTCTCTCCACTTTCTTTTTGGAGGCACTCAGAGCTATGAGTTTTCCTCTTAACACTCCTTTCATTGTGTCCCATAAGTTTGGGTATGTTGTACTTTCATTTTCATTAAATTCAAGGAAGTCTTTATTTTCTTTCTTTGTTTCTTCCTTGACCAAGTTATCATTGAATAGAGGGTTGTTCAGCTTCCATGTGTATGTGGACTTTCTGTTGTTATTGTTGCCACTGAAGACCAGCCTTAATCCGTAGTGATCTGATAGGAGGCATGGGATTATTTCAGTCTTCTTATATCTGTTGAGGTTTGTTTTGTGACCAATTATATGATCAATTTTGGAGAAGGTACTATGGGGTACTGAGAAGAAGGTATATTCTTTTGATTTAGGATGAAATGTTCTATAGATATCTATTAAATCCATTTGGTTCATAACAT
>CM052705.1:4614918-4633285 GCA_028551405.1 Uromys caudimaculatus
TTCCTTATCTTTTTTGATGACTTTTTTGTTGAAAGTTGATTTTATCCGATATTAGAATGTCTACTCCAGCCTGTTTCTTGGGACCATTTGCCTGGAAAATTGTTTTCTAGCTCTTTACTCTGAGGTAGTGTTTGTCTTTAACACGGAGGTGTGTTTCCTGAATGCAGCAAAATGCTGGGTCCTCTTTATGGATCCAGTCTGTCAGTCTATGTCTTTTTATTGGGAATTGAGTCCATTGATGTCAAGAGATATTAAGGAATAGTGATTGTTGCTTCCTGTTATTTTTGATGTTATTTTTATGTTTGTGTGGCTATCTTCTTTTGAGTTTGTTGAAAGATTACTTTCTTGCTTTTTCTAGGGTGTGGTTTCCCTCTTTGAGTTGACGTTTACCATACATTATCCTTTGTAGGGCTGCGTTTGTGGAAACATATTGTGTAAATTTGGTTTTGTCACAGAATATTTTGGTTTTACCATCTATAGTAATTGAGAGTTTTGCTGGGTATAGCAGCCTGGGCTGGCAGTTGTGTTCTCTTAGGGTCTGTATGAGTTCTGCCCAGGATCTTCTAGCTTTCATAGTCTCTGGTGAGAAGTCTGGCGTAATTCTGATAGGTCTGCCTTTATGTGTTACTTGACCTTTTCCCCTTACTGCTTTTAATATTCTTTCTTTGTTTTGTGTATTTGGTGTTTTCACTAAAATGTAATGGGAGGAATTTCTTATCTGGTCCAATCTATTTGGAGTTCTGTAGGCTTCTTGCATGTTTATGTTCATCTCTTCGTTTAGGTTAGGGAAGTTTTCTTCTATAATTTGGTTGAAGATATTTATTGGTCCTTTAAGTTGGGAATCTTCACTCTTTTCTATAGCTATTATCCTTTGGTTCTGTCTTCTCATTGTGTCCTGGATTTCCTGGATGTTTTGGGTTAGGAGCTTTTTGCATTTTATATTTTCTTTGAGTGTTGTGTCAATGTTTTCTATGGTATCTTGTGCACCTGAGATTCTCTCTTCTATCTCTTGTATTCTGTTGGTGATGCTTGCATCTATGACTCCTGATCTCTTTCCTAGGTTTTCTAACTCCAGGGTTGTCTCCCTTTGTGATTTCTTTATTGTTTCTATTTCTATTTTTAGTTCCTGGATGGTTTTGTTCATTTCTTTCATCTGTTTGATTGTGTTTTCCTGTAATTTTTTAAGGGATTTTTGTGTTTCCTCTTTAAGAGCTTCTAGTTGTTTACCTATGTTTTCTTGTATTTCTTTAAGGGAGTTATTTATTTCCTTCTTAAAGTCTTCTATCATAATTATGAGAAATGATTTTAAATCTGAGTCTTGCTTTTCTGGTGTGTTGGGGTATCCAGGGCTTACTGTGGTGGGAGATCTGGGTTCTGATGATGCCAAGTAGCCTTGGTTTCTGTTCCTTATATTCTTGCCCTTGCCTTTCACCATCTGGTTATCTCTGGTGTTAGCTGGTCTTACTCTCTCTGACTGTGGCTTGTGCCTCCTGCAAGCCTCTCTGTCAATACTCCTTGAAGACCAGCTCTCTCTGAGAGGAATTTGGATTTGGAGAGGTGTGGTACAGAGTCAGCTCTGGGGTGTAGACAGAAACCAGAAGGATCTTGTCCCCAGCTTTCTCTTGGTTCCTGTGTCCTGATGGCTCTGCAAGGGTCCCTCTTGATTCAGTGAATTTGAACAGAGGTGGTGGTCTTGCCTGTGCTTGAAGTGTGTCTGCAGTCCTGGGATACCAGCTCTTTCCTGGCACTATTTGAGTATGGAGCCCTGTGTCACAGGATCAGCTCCCCGGCCACTGAAAGAAACCAGAAGACCACTCCTCAGTCCCTGTGTCCTGGGGATTCCAGGTGGGTCCCTCTGAGCAGACAGGCTTGTCCACACTCCTGGGAGTCTAGCTTTCTCCTGGCACTATTTAGCTATGGAGCCCTGGTAGTCCAGCAGAGGTCTCCAGCCACAGATGGAAACCGGAAGGCTCCTGACCATGGCTCTTCCTCAGTCCCTGTGTCCCGAGGAGTCTGGGCGGGTCCCTCTGAGCAGTGGTGCTCTGTCTTACCCCCACTCACAGGCTTGTCCACACTCCTGGGAGGCTAGCTTTCTCCCAGTGCTATTTGGCTATGGAGCCCTGGTGGCCCAGGCAGAGGTTTCCCGCCACAGATGGAAACTGGAAGCCACACTTTTCTTTCTATGAGGAATGAGATAGAAACAATTGGCTCAGCAAGCCTTTGGCCTGTCTGTATTAATTTGAGGGCACTTATGAACTAGGCAGCTGCTTTCGAGGTGTCTACGACACCAGACTCTAGGTTTAACCCCGACTTCCAATCTTGCTGGATGTTCCCCTTAACTCTCTTCACCTGCTGTCTTGTCTGTCTGACTTCCAGACTGTTTTCTGGGTCTCATCTATGCTGTTTTTCTGGTGGATTTCGTTTAGTTCCTTTGTACTAAGTCCATCTAAATGCAGATGACTCCTCAATGTAAATCTTCACTCTTGACCTTCCCTTGAGCAGCAGGCTCATAAATCAAACCGTGTGCTGACATCAAACTGCTCATTTGACTTGAAAGTTGCCTTAAATCTGCACAGACCCCAAATGGAGCTACTTATTCTCTGCGCCCTCCTCTCCGACTCTTCTTTTCTGACTCTCTTCCCAAGAGCATGACTCCATCTTTTCCTGGTTTCTTAAGATGAAACATTGACATTATCCCACTCTTTATAAAGCATCACATCTAGTTCACCTATTTTGCATTCAATGCACAGAGTTTTGTCCCTAATGGCTCATCCCTCTCTCTCCTTCCAAAGCCACCACCAGGCTAGACAAGAAACATCTCTTCTCTGGACTACTTCAATGATAGGCAACCGGAGTCTTAACCTGCAGCGAGAGCTCATGTAAAGCTGGTGGCGTTTTAGTGAGGGAAACCTCTCTTTGGTATAAGTGAAATTAAAAAGAAAAAGCTCTGATAAGAGAACTCGAAGGTTTTTGCTGAGATACAAGAAGTAGGCTGTTCTTAAAGTTAAAGCACATGCAGCATCTGTGTCTTTCAAAATAGCCCAAACCATTGCAGGGCTCTTAAGCTACACATGGGATTCTTTTTTGTTTGTTATGACTTGGAAATTTCCCACATACCTGTCTTCTTCTGAGCTGAGCTATGCATCCCTAGAACTTTCTCACGAGGAAAGTGTCTGTATGAGGAGGACACTTGGATATACAGGAGGGTATTGACAGTGCTTGTGCAAAATGGCACAGCTGTGTGCAGAGGCAGAAGGAAAGCAGCCATCTACAAGCTAAGAGCAGAGCTTATACTCAAGGTCCTCCCCACATCTTGATCCTGAACTGTTAGTCTCTAAAACTAGGACTAATCTGAGAGTTTGGGAAAGTAAATCATCTTTTGGTAAAAATTCCCCCACCCCCAAAATGTGTTAACTATCTGACTAAATCAAAGGCATTGACATAGAGGAGGGAGATTGTTCAGTGAAGACAGGATCAGAACTGTGCAGAGGAAATGGTGTTTTATTAAGACTCTGCCTCAAGATGCCTGTGTGTCCAGCATCCATCTCTTAGCCATCAGATCGTGTCTTGGCTGAGGTGACAGGGACTCTTGGTCAATAGAATTAGGAGACACGGTTCAGCTTCCACAGCTATCTGCCACCATTTATTTGTCAAAAGGCATAGGAGAAAGGATTCATCAGCTGCCCACATTTGTACTCATGGTCAAACATTTCCACACTCACACTGCAGTGCCAACGGTCTATGGATAAACCCGAGGAGCAGCTGCAAGTGTGTGCATGTGTATTTGTCTGGATGAAGTCCTCTTCTAGGGAGGCTACTGAGAGAATTTAAAGAAGGGGAAACGTAATTGGGTAAAGAGAACTTGATTTTAAAATGAGACAGATGTTGGGGCCCAGCGGCAGTGACGGAATCGTGAGCACACTTTGACCTAGGCCCATAATGTTTTGAGTAGCTCTCTGGGTAATCATTTCATGGTTGGTTTAGGTAGTACGCCTCCTCCCTTTCAAAATGTCCCAAACAATCACAGGTCCCTTTAGCTATGGTGCCAAAGTCTATATTTTTGGTATCATCATTTTGCAATTTTGTAAAAGGTATGTAAAATTCGCTACATAAAGTGCATCCACTTTACGTCTCTCTATGCCCATTTTCTCTTCCCTGCTTTTAATGAAATTGCCTTAGCACACTGCCTCTACAGAAGCTTAGGACCGCATCAAATTGTGATTTTCACCTTGTTTGTAAAATGTGATTCGGGAAAGTCAAGATGGGAAGCCTGCTGTAAATGGCTCATTTTTTTTTGGTGAGTATTCCCTCTTCTTTCTCTTATTCATTTTTTTTTTTTTTGAGAATTTCATATATGAAGGCTATGTTTATATCACGCATTTTATCTCCCCTCACCTCTTCTTCCAATTCCACCTATGTCCCTCTCACTCCTTCTCATGGCTTCTTAATCCTAAATCATTATATGAATGCCTATATATAAATGCAACCTGCTAAGATCACTTAGTATCGCTCGTATGTGTTTAGGGCTGACCTCTAGAGATTAGACAACCCATCAGGTGCTCATCCCTGGAGAACACTGAGTCTTCCTCTCTTGCTTACCATCAACTGACTCTAGCTCTTCCAAGGGTGAATGAAGTCTTGTGAGATTTCCCCCACACACGTTGGCATACCAATTGGTGCTGTCATTTTCAGGTTCTTGTTTATGCAACCGTGTTGTTGAAATTTCCTGGGTACAGCTTCCCTGTGGTGTAGAGAAGGAACTATCTCCTAGTTGATGTCCCATCCTGATCCTCTGGCTCTTACTCCCTCCGCTTCTGCAATGTTCCCTAAACTTTAGGTGTAGGGATTTTGTTGTAGATGTATCAGCTGGGGCTGATAACATCGTAGTCAGTTGTTCTGTGCTTTGAGCAGTTGTGGCTTTCTGTAATGGTCCCTGTCTGCTGCCAAAAGAAATTTCTTTGGTGAGGAGCGAGAGATATACTTATGCAACCTTCTGTGGTGGTTTGGATATGCTTGGTCCAGGGAGTAGCACTATTAGGGGGCATGGCCTTGTTGGATTAAGTGTGGCCTTGTTGGAGGAAGTGTGTCACTGTTGGGCTTTGAGCCCCTTCTCCTAGCTGCCTAGAGACAGTCTTCTACTGTTTGCCTTCAGATGAAGATGTAGAACTCTCAGCACCTCTTGCACCATGCCTGCCTGGATGCTGCCATGCTTGCGCCTTGATGATAATGGACTGAATCTCTGAACCTGTAAGCCAGCCCCAATTAAATGTTGTCTTTGTAAGAGTTGCCTTGGCAAAGGACACTGTCAATAGGACAAACTGGCAACCCACAGATTGGGAAAAGATCTTTACCAACCCTATATCCGATAGAGGGCTAATATCCAAAATATGCAAAGAAATCAAGAAGTTAGACTCCAGAGAACCAAATAACCCTATTAAAAAGGTGGCACAGAGCTATTCAAAGAATTCTCAACTGAGGAATCTTGAATGGCCGAGAAGCACTTAAAGAAATGTTCAACATCCTTAGTCATTATGGAAATGCAAATCAAAGCAACCCTGAGATGCCACCTCATACCAGTCAGAATGGATAAGATGAAAAACTCAAGTGACAACAGATGCTATAGAGGATGTGGAGAAAGAGGAACACTCCTCCATTGCCTGACTGCAAGCTGGTACAACCACTTTGGAAATCAATCTGGCTGTTCCTCAGAAAATTGGAAGTAGTTCAACCCGAAGACCCAGCTATACCACCCTTGGACATATTCCCAAAAGATGCTCCAACATACAACAAGGACACATGCTCCACTCTGTTCATAGCAGCCTTATTTATAATAGCCAGAAGCTAGAAACAACCTAGAGTTCCCTCAACAGAAGAATGGATACAGAAAATGTGGTACATTTACACAATGGAACACTACTCAGCTATTAAAAACAATGACTTCATGAAATTCTTAGGCAAAATAGATGGAACTAGAAAATATCATCCTGAGTGAGGTAATCCAGACACAAAAGAACACACATGGTATGTACTCACTGGTAAGTGGATATTAGCCCAAAAACTCAGAATACCCACGATACAACCCACAAACCATATGGAGCTTAAGAAGAAGGAAGACCAAAGTGTGGACGCTTCAATCTTGCATAGAAAGGGAAACAAAATAATCACAAGAGGTAGAGGGAGGAAGGATCCTGGGAGGGAGAGAGGAGGGGGAGGGAAAAAAAAAGATGGGGCAGGATCAGGTATTGGATGGGACAAGAGAGAAGTACAAAGGGCCAGGAAATCGAATAAAAATATGTAGCAGTGGGGGATGAGGAACTGGGGGTAGCCACTAAAAGATCCCAGACACTAGGGAAGCAAGAGATTCCCAGATCCAATGGGAATGACTTTAGCTGAGAGATAAAACCTATAGAGACTACCTCCAGTAGATAGGCACAGCCCCCCAGTTGAGGGATGGGGCTACCCACTCATCTCAAAATTTTTAACCCAGAAATGTTCCTGTCCAAAGGAAAGACAGGGTCAAAAAATGGAAGAGAGACTGAAGGAAAGGCCATCCAGAGACTGCCCCATCTAGTGATCCATCTCATCTGCAGACATCAAATCCCTGCACTATATTGCTGATGCCAAGAAGCACTTGCTGACAGGAGCCTGGTAGGGCTGTTCCCTGAGAGATTCTACCAACACCTGACCAATACAGATGGAGATACTTACAGCCAACCATCAGGCTGAGCCTGGGAACCCCAGTGGAAAGCCAGGGGAAGGACTGAAGGAGCTGAAGGGGATTGCAACCCCATAGGAAGAACAATATCAAGTAACTGGACCACCCAGAGCTCCCAGGGACTAAACTACTAATCAAAGAGTATATATGGAGGGATCCATGGCTCCCTCCATATGTAGCAGAGGATTTGACATCAATGGAAGGGGAGGCACTTGATCCTGTGGATGTTTGATGCCCCAGCATAGGGAGATGCTAGAACGGTGAGGCAGGAGTGCGTGAGTGGGTGGAGGAGCACCCCCATATAGGCAAAGGGGAGGGGAGTAGAGGGGAAATGGGTTGTGGGGGTTGTGGAGGGGTAACTGGGAAGGGGGGGTTTACATTTGAAATGTAAACAAATAAAATTATTACAAAAAATAAGAGTTGCCTTGGTCATGTTGTCTGTTCACAGCAGTAAAACCCTAACTAACTTCATTCTTTTTATTTATTATTATTTTATTTTATGTGTGTGAGTGTTTTGCCTGCATGTATATATGTGCACCAGGTGTTTACCTGGTGCCTGTAGAGGTCAGAAGAGGGTCTTAGTTCCCTTGGAACTGGAGTTATAGATGGTTGCGAACCACCATGTGGGTGCTAGGAACTGAACTCTTGGGGTCCTCTGGAGAGTAGACAGTACACTTAACCACTGAGTCATCTGTTTAGTTCTTCCATTTTCTTTCTTGATATTTTAAGAAGGTTCTTTAGAAACCACCTTTCTTTAGGTATTCTTGTAGAATAGGCAGGCTGTTGATAATTTCTCTTTATTTTCTTTCATCTGAACATGTTTTGATTTTTCCTTCATTTCCGAAGGACGTCTTAAATGTTTCTCTGCACAGACAGTTCTTTTTCTGTTAGCACAGGGGAACTGTAACGGTTTCTCCTGCTCTCTGGGATTTTTGGTAAGGCATCTCTTGTGGTCCTGATTATCTTTACCCTGTAGGGAAGATGTCATCTGTCTCCTACTGATTTCAAAGTTCTCCCTTTGATTATAATTTTTTAGATGGTTGACTGAGCTCTGTTTTGCTGTGGATTTCTCTGGCTCTGTTCCTGTGGGAGGAGGTGGGGGTGGGGAGCCTCATTAGCATTGGTTGAGAGTGGAAATACAGGGTTCTTACTTGTCCTTGGGTGCGTGAGTTGGGGATGGGTCAGAGGGTGTGTGTGTGTGTGTGTGTGTGTGTGTGTGTGTGTGTGAAGTCTGACCACACTAAAGTTGTTATATTCTTTATGTTCTCTAGTTAGCTCTGAGGCTTTTTCCTTGGTCCTTTGCATATAAGAAACAAGCTTTTTTTCCCCCCCTCTGTATGTGCTTTTGTGTTGCTAGCTTGCTCAGCATCCAATCTGGCATGCAAGAGGTAAAAACAAAGCTCAAATATCTCCCTTCACATCGTTCTTTTATCCCTGGGGCATAAACTGATGTGTTTTCCTTCTAATGTTTAGAGTCTTAAGTCTTGTTTCTAAATAAGGTTCGGGGTTTCTACTTCTTAGCAGGAGGAGAAGAGGCATATCCACTGCATGTTCCAGGCATCCTCGGAGTGAGAAAGGGCTTTGCAGTGGCCAGAGCTTTGTTGAGCTTACACGTTTCACTAATTAATTACTTTTTTCTGCGAATACAACCACCATGTAAAGGAAGGGAATAACTGTACTTTATCATTCTCTCTCTCTCTCTCTCTCTCTCTCTCTCTCTCTCTCTCTCTCTCTCTCTCTCTCTCTCTCTCTCTCTCTCTCTCTCTCTGACAGTGGACTGTGCCAGGAAACTTGGTAGGTTGAGCAGGTTCAGAGTCCCCTGCACCCAGACACACCTGAGACAATAGGCAGCTCTCTGCTCCCTACCCGATTCCTAGCCTGGAACACACGTCATACTTCCCACACAAGGAAACGTGACCTGTGGTCATGTAGCCCAGAACAGATTTCTCCATGCTAATGAGGTATCTAGAGACCCCGAGGGTTTAGCCAATAAACTTCCCCTCCCGGACATTCCTCTGTGCAAAATGTATTTAATCCCTGGTCCACCCTGAGGAGTTGGTATGCATCCATATTTCACAATGAACAGTCAATAAACAGTTTGGAACCAAGGACTGTCTCTTCCTTCGAGAACCGCTGTGGGGAGCATGGAAAAGGCCTTTGCCTACAGAGCCCCATGCTAAGTTTCCCTCAGAAGACCTTTCTTCGCTCTTAGACAACCGCCGCCAAACTAAGGACTTTCTACTATGAGCTAAGCTGGAGCTCCCAGTTCCCCGGATCTGGACTCGATTTGGGTCTTGTGGACCCCTGACACTTTGTTCCCAACTTCCCTGTGTGGTTTTCCAGCAGCGACTGAACTGAGAGTCAGGGAACCCCTGCTTCGGCCTCCCACATTTTAGGCTGCGTTTTCCCAACCCCTAACCAGCACCCATGGGCGACGGTGAGTGCTCCGAGTTCCACCTGACCAAGCTGCTTGTCCCACAGACCCACGTGTGTGCATGTGCGTGTGCGTGTGTGTGTGTGTGTGTGTGTGTGTGTGTGTGTGTGCATGTGTGTACAGAGGTACACATGGAGGTCAGAGGTCGATGTTGAGTGTCTTCCTCTATCACTCTCCACTTTGTGTTTTAAGATGAGTCTGTTGTTGAGGCTGGAGTTCATTGAATTGGCTAGGCTAGCTGGCCAGTGAGCCCCACGGATCCCTGGGATTACGACTACACATCACCAGGCTTGGCTCTTACATAGGTACTGAGGACCAACGCAGGCCGTCATGCTGGGTAGCAAGCGCTAAGCCAACTGAGCCTTCTCTCTAGATTTGATACTTTATTGTTTTCTGCTTTACCAAAGTTGATCTCCATTTTAGAAAATGATATCGCTAGTGCAGTGACGCGGCAGCCAACGCCACACCCCTGTAGCTTCAGCATGCCTAGTCATTTCACACGGACGTGCATGTCTTTGGCTGCTGTGTCATGGCTTCAAATGCACTTGTGCCCAAATTCCTACATATGAAATGAGTATTATTTATTTAGAAATTAGTTCCTCTGCATTTACTTGTACATAGGGCTATACTGAAACTGTGCAATCCCACCTGTGTTTTGCACGGCTATCATTCCTCTGTAGAAAGGCAGGTGATTCACTTGTCACAAGACAAGAACATTGGAAGGGGGTTGTATGTTAGTTAGCTTCTCAGTACTATAATGAGGTATTTGGTGTGACTGAGTTATAACGGAGGAAGGTTTATTTGGGGGGTCACCATTCTGGAGCTTTTAGTCCATGATCCCTGCTTTCTGAGGTTCTCTGATGAAGACAGCCTATTACAGCAAGAGGACTTGATGGAACTTGATGAGCCAGGAAATAAAGAGAAAATAAACATATATAAATAATAAAGAAAGAAAGAAAGAAAGAGAAAAAGAAGAGCCCACAGTCCTCGCTGAGTGCATACCTGCAGTGACATAAGGACTTCCCTCAGTAGGTACAACCCTCTGGAGGCACTACCATTTCCAGGCTTCCTTGAGAACTGTATCTTTAAGACATAGACCTTGGGGGACAATAATATGACCGAGAGCTGGTAAAGATCACTGACCTAACACAAGTAGTCAATGTGTTAAACTTACGATGCGATTAAAAAATTAAACAAATACTATTAATTCATAACAAAAATTATAAATATTAAACAGCTTTAAAGAAAGATGCAATTCTGCAGATCAGCCACTAGGTGGCCCCAAACTCCTTCCTAGTGTGAGGGGGCACGCTGAGAGAAACAAGAGCTAACAAAAGATTTTAGCAGGTTTACCCTCTTTAAAGAAAGATGAACAGTGGGGACATTGTGCAGAGGACTGTCACACCTGCCAAGGTCTCAGGCAACACTGAGAGATACATTTTAAAGGACCGTTTGTGTATCATAGCAATTTACATAATTTTCCTAACTGCCATTTCTTCACTGTATGTAATGAAGGAATGACAGGGTTAAAAAGGACCACTCTGGAGCCTGCTCCCCATCACAGGGGACAACCATGATAACTTTCTCTCTTTACCTTATTTAAAGGGATTGGACACTGGGTATTTGGTTTCATTTTATTTTCTAAATATGTGATAAAGAACAGAAAGGAAAGGGGATACTCTCAGGGGGACTTTCTCTAGGTGGGTGGCCATATTAGGTAAGAGTGAAACTGAATTACAGAAAGATCTGGAAAAGACACCATGGTCATCTTTTTTTTTAGCAATATCACTTTTTCTTTATATATATATATATAGTCAGGTGTTCAGTGATGTGACAAAATAGCGAGAAGGCAAAGACAGGGATTTGTTTAAACTCAGAGACTCCTTAGTTTTAGATCACGATCTCTTGGTTCCATTGCTTCTGTCTGTGCCTCTCTCTCTCTCTCTCTCTCTCTCTCTCTCTCTCTCTCTCTCTCTCTCTCTCTCTCTCTCTCTCTCTCTCTCTGTGTAGGACCAGGAGCGCGTGCTATAGCAAAGTGGCTCATCTGGTGGACAGTAGGCAGGGTGGGGCAGAGATAAGAACACACCTCCAAGTTCCTGCATCTCCCAGCCCCGGCCCTGTAAGTGCCAAAGTGAACCTGTAAGCCCCACTTGCTCAAGGGCAGATGACTTTCTGGAATTCTTGGGGCAGTGGTTCTTGGGAAATAACAAGCCACATGTTTTTGTTCCCCTAAACAAGTTCGTATTACTGGATGTGCTTGATTGGATGTGGGTGGGAGGTACGCAGGCAGGAATATATCAGGATTTATGCTTGCCCCTGAACGAACCTGAAGGAAATATGGTGGCCGTGTGGTTTTGCCTTTTTAAGCCTCTGCAAAACGTGTCGTGTCGCCAGGGAACCCAGGAATGGACCTGGTCAGAGAATATCATGCTGGCCAGTATTTAATTAAAGCTTGCTTCAGATTTGGCTCAAAATTGCTTAACTGCACTTTCTCTTGGCAATCTCAGGTTTAACAGTCCAACCTCCTTACTCTTCCATTACCTCCAAATGATGCCACTGGGTTATGATTCCATCTGTGGAATAATCCACTGATCAGGTCAGAGATCTCTTGGTCCAGTCACCTCCCAATGGCGCTACTGGCTGAGAACCAAGCCTTTAACGTGAGGCACTGGGGGATACTTTCTATCCAAATCATTACACACCCACAGGATGTGGACACAGGCTCTTTCCTCCTGCTCTCGTCTGCCCTCACGGCCCATTGCCCTGTGCTTGCCCCACATTCCTACTCCCCTTCTTCCCATGATGCTCTGCACGACTGTTTCTGGATCTCTACCTGGAACTTGTCTTTTCCTCTCGGTAAACTCTTAATTTCTTTTTAAGTCTCAGTACAAATGTCACATCTCCCAGGAAGCTGTCCTTGGTTTACTGGGTATTATTAAATAATTTATCTCCTGTATTCTCCTCGTCCTTTGCACAGGATGTTAAAGTGCTTGTTACGCTGTAATGAGATAGTACTTGATGGACCGCTGGGCGGTCCCAAGGTGGCCAGTGAGTCTTACTCATTGTTTAAGCTCTGGCGTGCAACAAATATTTGAATAAATGGTAAATGGTTTCTCAAAGACTCCAACATAACATTTTATGTATAGTACACTAATAGTTCCTTCCTTCCTTCCTTCCTTCCTTCCTTCCTTCCTTCCTTCCTTCCTTCCTTCCTTCCTTCCTTCCTTCCTTCTTCTCTCCCTCCGTCCCTCCCCCTCTTCCTCTTTTCCTCAATTTCTCCCTTCTCCCCCTCCCCGCCCCTTTATTAGACTGGGATTTGAACCTAGTCCCTCACGTATGCCAAGCACACGCTCTAACATTGAGCAACCCCTCCCCCATCCCACCCCTGGGAAATTTGTTAAAATTCAGGTTTCTGGGTGTTATCTTTTATCTCAGAATTATAGGATAGGCCTATTCATTTGTTTTCTGATAAACTTAGAGATTCTTGGGAAGACTTTATTTAAACAATAAAAAGAATTTTTTTGTTTGTTTGTTTTTATTCAAAAGTATAGCTCAGTAGCTCCCAACCTGTGGGAGCCCAATGACCCTAATGCCTAAGACCATCAAAAGATACTTATATTTTGATTCATAACAAAATTTGTAGCAAAACGACAGTTATAAAGTAGCAACAAAAATACTTTTATGGTCGGGGTCATTATAACATGAAAGACTGTGTTAAAGGGCACAACATTAGAAAGGTTTAGAGCCACTGGCCTAGCTCCATAAGTAGATTTGTTCATAACCATTGTGAAATAATTAAAAAATACCAACTTCTTTGTGAATTACAGACACATACCTCGGTTATGATGGCCTAATTTTTGAGGAATAATGTACACGATTAGGCAGAAATGGGCAGGCTTACACTGGTAGCTTAACTATTAAATTTGGGCAGACGTTCACGCGACTGCGTAGAGGTAGATGCAGCTCTAGAACATTCCAGCAGGAATCCCCAGGTCATCCCAGGGTGTCCTCCCTATGTCCGTTACTTGATCTTTTTTCAAAAACTACTCAGATCTCTTTGATATTGGGAAGCTCTATAATTATTCTGAGGTCTTCAAAAATGACAGAAAGCAACCCCCATGCCTGGGCCTGTTCTTTCAGACACGGCTATGCCTTGTCGAGGGCGAGGGAAGAGCCAGATGTGGTCACACACATTTTTGAAATTCTGGAAGACTTTGGTTGGTCCCACTCTGATATTGTGACCTTGTGCTTGTAGGGCGTGGTTGGTTCCTACATTTCACGGACTGGGGGCCAGAGACACTATTCTTACTTAATTTTGGCTCAGTATCTTGGAGCCAGACAAAGAAGAAACTCAGCCATCCTCTTCCTGTCTCACCTCCCTCAGAATGAGTTGGCATCTTTATGTGAAAAGAGGCTGTGAATGGCAAGCTACCCTGGCAGAGAAAGAAGTGCATCTGGCTGGGGAAGGGGACATTTTATACATAGGCAAGGGCAATAGAATGTGTCGTTATGGATTCTAAGCATAACCCGTTATATTTGAAAGTTTCCCCCCCAAAACTTCTTATTTTAATATTTCAATTTTTTTAAAGTTGATAAACAAAATTGTACGTATTTGTCAAACACGACACAATGTTCTAGGTGTGTGTGCACTGTGGCAGGGTTAGCAGCACTCGGGGCCTCTCTGGTTTGTCAGGGACCCATGTAGCTGAACAAATCATGAAGACCTGCTTTAGCACTAAGCTGTTTGTACAGCTAAGATGTTGAATAATTCAGGGTGCCAATGCTTCAAGCTGGGGGCAGCTTAAACAGCAACCGAAGGCCCAGGCTAGATCAACGAGTGCTAGTGACCGTAAATTCTCGGTCCCCTAACTTTAAAACTCAAGATACATGAGGACATTTGAGGGAGACGCCATCCTTTGATTCCAGGGAGCCAGCATATCTCGTCCCAGAGCTTGCCTTTTGAGCCATGACTTATTTTTTAAAAAATTATAATTTCTCATGGAATTGCAATTACACAAAGGCGGAGGGCGGTGGGGAGAATCCTAGGTGGGCCACCACACAGCAGTTCAGTGATCAATATTTTGACACTGCAGCTCCATTCTCTACCAACATTCCTCCCAAGAATTGTGTTTACTTGCTTGTAATTTAAAACTTAGCTTTCAGTGTGATATAGAGTGTTCATGTGTATTTTACTTGTGGCGTGAGAGCAGGAGGGAGGAGCGTTTGGGAGGAAGGAGAACCAGCAGGAAGGGGTGGGGTAGGCAGCGGAGCAGTAGGAGGGGGAGAGTGAGTGCAGAACATAATAATACTTGCATGTGAAAATGCCACAGTGAAACGAATTGCTTTGTGTGCTAACTCAAATATTAATAAAATTGTATGTCTTCTGAGGACAAAATAGCTCTGAAGTGTATAATTATAAAACCCTGTATATATTTATTTTCAGCTTTTTTTATTTAGAACCTACTGTTAGGATTACTAAAAAGTCATAAAAACTAGCACATAGAACTCACACGGTCCTTGACTCAAATTGTATAATTATAAAAAATTATGAAATTTTATAATAGTGAAATTTTAAAAAATTACAATTAAGATTTTGTTTATTCTCAATGTGCATACACACACACATATATACAAGTTATTTAATTTTTCTAATACTAATACTATCATTATTTGACGTTTTCTGATGATTGAAAAATGGGTTTTTTTTGAAGTATTTTTCAAACCACCATTCAAACTTATTGTATTTTAATATTGACTATCTCCATTTCTTTTTCTTTCCAACTCTTTGTTTTACAATATTTTAAGCCTGCAGGAAATTGAATGGTTCTCTGTAGTCCTCGACTTTGGCTTCTGAACCCAGCTCAGTCCTCTGGGGCACCCTTCTCTTTTTATGACAGCTGCCCTTGTGCACGGTGGCATAGTGTTACCGGTGTGCTTACTGCCAGCTGGGTCTTTGAGCTCTGACTGCCTCTTTTCATCTTAAACCCTTCCTGTCTATTTTTATCCAGCTTGGGTATGATTTCTACTGAAACAATTTTCTCAAGAACATCGAGAGGCCTCTGTGGATTTCCCAGAGGCTTACTCTACTAGACACAAGCCACAGTGACAGGTATTTCTGAGATAAACCCTTTAGTGTTTTGGTTTCCCACTGAGACCACAGAAGGACCACACCCAAAACTTCCAGGATGCCCTCTGGTTGCCTGAGAACATCTATGAGTACACCTGTAATTTCTTGAAAGATCCTTCTCAGAACCAGTTGATGGGGACTTTGATCTTAATTGGTTTTAGCAAAAGATGGTGTACAATCAAACTCTTGGCCTTTCCTCTAAAGCTCACTTTGTGTGTGTGTGTGTGTGTGTGTGTGTGAGTTGGTTATCTCCATCTAATTTGTGGGTCCTGGGATTGAACTCAGGACCTCAGGCTTGGTGTCAAGGGCCTTTCCCTGCTGAGCTAATATTGCTGATCCTTGATATTGAATCTCTTGCTTGTAGTGTCATTTGACGTCTGGAAAGGCTGAGAAACTTCAGGTGATCAAACTCTTCTCTCCTCTGTTAAGCAGCCTTGTTTCCCCCTTCATTTTGTTATAAGCACCGAGAAGGCGTGGGGAGCCACCTCTCACGTTCTGCACGAGAACATGGAGAACATTGGCAGTATAACTGACGTCATCTTCCCTGAACTGCAGACAGAGAGTTCACTAGGAAGCGAGCCGCTGTACGCAGTCAGGATCACCCTTGCTTTATTTCTAGCCACGTGCTCTTGCCTTCTGAGTCCTTATCAGTATATTAGAGGCCCAGATTTCCACTGACAGTGAGAACTTGTTTCAGATAACAAAACGTTAAAGCTCCATCTATTTCTAGCTGACTTTTGAGTGTGGTGTAAGATAAGGATTCCACATCACTCTGCTCCATTTAAATGCCCATGTTTTGCTATTTCTTCTAAAAAATTTAAATGGAAATAGTAATCTTTTGCATGTATATGCATGTGCAGGCTCTCCGTGTGTGTTCTCATGTGTAGGATACACACAAATAGAGACCTGAGGCTGATGTGCGTCTTTCTTAATCCCTCTCCAAGTTGCTCACAGAAGCGGAAGCAGGTTTTCTCACAGAGCTTGTCAGCTTGCTTCGATCTTGTCTCCTCCTGAGTGCTGGAATTTCGGGTGAGCATTTATGTGAGTGCTGGGGTGAGAGCTGAGGTCCTTTTGCTTCTGCAGCAGGCATTTCATCCCCTGAGCTCTCTCCCCAGCCCAGGCCCATGGATGTAGTAAGTACCACCTTCTATACTTTTTATGCCACAATGCCTGTAAAGTGCTTTGTTTTGTCAGCTCAGTGTGGCCACCAGAGAACTCATTCCATTTACCTTCTCTGCTCTATCTGCTTTCATTAAAACAAAACAACAGTAAGAAACTGTTATTTCGACATTATCGGTATACATAAAATTTGTATGCTATTTTAAAACCCTGTTTTATCTCAGTTTTGTCCTTAGACTTATAAATAATTATAGTCAATCCTGAAGATGAATTTGGTCATATTTTGAAGCCCTCTCTTAATTGGGTGAAACTCTGGTAGATTTTTCAAAATGAGCACCTGAGGATAGTGTTCTGTATGCAAAAGCCTGGTTGCATATAAAACTTTGAGTTTGGGCCTGGAGAGACGGCTCAGTGGTTAGGAATGTGTGCTGCTTCTGCTGAGAACCCAAGTGTGGCCCCCAGTACCTACGAGATGTCAGTTCCAGAGGTTCTGATGCTCTCTTTGACTTCTGTGGGTATCTGCATGAACATGCAGGTACATGTGCCTGTAAATAATAAAAAGTTACTGCCCCAAACCCAGAGGTCCTACACTTCTGCATTGAGGATCTTTGAAAAACTATTTTTGAGTTGTTAAGATTTTAATACTCGAACTGTGGGTGGAGACCTCTGCCTGGGCCACCAGGAGTCCATAGCCAACTAACGCCAGGAGAAAGCTACCCTACCAGGAGCATGGAAAAGCCATGAGTGGGGTTAAGGGGAGCAACACTGATCACAGAAACCCGCCCAGAACCCAGCGGGATACAGGGCCTGAAAACTCAGGGGCAGGAAACCTCTGATCCTTCCAGTTTCCATCTGTGGGTGGAGACCTCTGCCTGGACCACCAGGAGCCCATAGCCAAGGAGTGCTAGGAGAAAGCTACCCTCCCAGGAGCTTGGAAAAGCCATGAGTGGGGTTAAGGGGAGCAACACCTCTCACCCAGACCCGCCCAGATCCAGCGGGATACAGGGCCTGAGGAGAACTTGGGGACAGGAAACCTCTGAACCTTCCAGTTCCATCTGTGGGGGGAGAACTCTGCCTGGGCCACCAGGGGTCTGTGCCTGGGGATCTCAGCCTGGGCCACAGAGAGCAGGTATCTCAGGAGTGCTGACACACCTTTGAGCACAGGCAAAACCACCACTTCTGTTCAAACTCACTGGATCAAGAGGGACCCTTACAGAGCCATCAGGACATAGGAACCAAGGGACAGCTGGGGGACAAGATCCTTCTGATTTCTGTCTGCACCCCAGAGTGGACCCTGTGCCACAGCTCTCCAAACCCAAACACCTCTCAGAGAGAGCTGGTCTTCAAGGAGTATTGACACAGAGGCCTGCAGGAGGGGCAAGCCACAACCAGACAGAGTAAGATCAGCTAACATCAGAGTTAACAAGATGGCAAAAGGTAAGGGTAAGAACATAAGGAACAGAAACCAAGAGAACTTGGCACCATCAGAACCCAGCTCTCCCACCACAGCAAGCCCTGGATACCCCAACACACCAGAAAAGCAAGACTCAGATTTAAAATCATTTCTCATGAGGATGATAGAAGACGTTAAGACAGAAATGAATAACACCCTTAAAGAAATACAAGAGAAAAGAGATAAACAACTTGAAGTCTTTAAAGAGGAAACACAAAAATCCATTAAAGGATTACAGGAAAACACAATCAAACAGGCAGAATTTCAAGAAAACACAATCAAACAGACAAAGGAAATGCACAAAACTATCCTGGAGATAAAAATAGAAATAGAAACAATAAAGAAATCACAAAGGGAGACAACCCTGGAGTTAGAAAACCTAGGAAAGAGATCAGGAACCATTGATGTAAGCATCACCAACAGAATACAAGAAATAGAAGAGAGAATCTCAGGAGCAGAAGATACCATAGATAACATTGACACAACAGTAAAAGAAAATGCAAAATGCAAAAAGCTTCT
>CM052705.1:4633785-4657747 GCA_028551405.1 Uromys caudimaculatus
CTGTTTATATCTGTACCCCATTTAAAAAATTAGGTTATTTGGTTTGTTGATGTCTAGTTTCTTGAGTTCTTTATCAGCCCTCTATCAGATTTTTCCAATCTGCTGCTGTTTTGTCCTTTTGACAGTGTCCTTTGCCTTACAGAAGCTTTTCAGTTTCATGAGGTCCCATTTATTAATTGTTGATCTCACTGTCCTTGTTCTGTTCAGGAAATTCTCTTGAGCCAATGCATTCAAGGCTATTTCCCACTTTCTCTTCTGTCGGGTTCACTGTATCTAGTTTTTTGTTGAGGTCTTTGATCCACTTGGACTTGAGTTTTGTGCAGGGTGATAAATATGGATCTATTTGCATTCTTTTACTATGCAGACATCCAATTAGTCCAGCATAATTTTTGAAGATGTTTCTCTTTCTATGGTATGTTTCTGGCTTCTTTATAAAAAAATCAGATGTTCATAGGTGTGCAGATTTGCATCTGGGACTTCTATTTGACTCTATTGATCAATCTGTCTGTTTTTATGCAGTTTTTAATACAAGTCCCAAAATTGAGCTTGAAGTCAGGATAGTGATGCCTCTGGAATGTTTTGTATTATACAGGATTATTTTAGCTATTTTGTCTTTTTTTTATTTATATGAAGTTGAATATTATTCTTTCAAGGTCTGTAAAGAATTATGTTGGAATTTTGGTGGGGATTATATTGAATATGAAGATTGCTTTTGGTGTTTGGGTTTCTCACCCACCTTTTTGTATTGTACACCATTTCCTTCTTGCTCATGTGATTTCTGAAGAGAAAGTTTTTTAGTTTGCTACAGAGAAAGTCTTTGTCTTTCAAACAAGAAGACTTGACGTTGTTAAGATGTCAGTTCATCCCACATTATCTATAGCTACAGATGATAAGCTCAATAAAAGTTCTTACAAATTATATGTAGACATCAAGAAGCCAAAGGATCCAGAACATTTAAAACAAGATTGAAAAGAAGAATAAAGTCTGAAGATTATATTACTTCAGTTTTTACTCTGAAGGTAGAGGGCTGTATAATACACCCTCAGAACAAAGAATCTAGATGCAGATACTGACGCCTAAAGTAAATTTGTCTTTGACAAAGGAACAAAGGTAATACAACAGAGGATAGAGAATTCAAAAGTTGGCATTTAAGTGGCTGCACATGTATCTGTAAAAATCATCATGCCTCATAAGACTTAATGAAAATGGATTCTTCTTAATCTATAAAACATCTAGGAACTGATAGAGGAGAAAACCCAGCCAATGTTGAGTTTGGCAATGATTCTTCATTTGTACAGATCAAATCATGGTGCACGGAAGAAAAACGACTCAGGTGTGTTCCATTAACGTTAAGATCGTACGTTATAACTGGAATGGGGCAGGGGGGCTGTCCCAAAAGCTGTTGTCTTCATGGGATATGCTCTTGTAGCTGGGCTGCCCCAGTGGGAGAGGAAGCGCCTAGCCCCACAGAGACTTGATGTGCCAGGGTCGGGGCATACCTGGGGGGTGGGGTGCACCAGCTCAGCGGAGAGGGGGAGGGGGAATGGGGAGGATCATGGGAGGAAGAACGTGAGGCGGGCAGTGAGTGGGATGTAAAGCAAATAAACAAAAAATAAAAAATAAATAATAAATACAATTAAAAGAAAAAGGGAAAAAAAGATCATATGTTCTGAAAAGCAACCCCATTCATGCGAGAGAATAAAATGACAATTCTGCAGACTGGGAGTGAACAGGGTATTTGGGATAAGGGTTTGCTTAAAAAACCTGTAAAAAAACTCCTTTAGAGGAAAATAGTTGAATGGCTACTTCACGACAGAAAACACACAGATGGCAAAGGCACGCATGAAGACATGAGCAGTATCCTAGCGTTAGTCATTGGGTACCGTGACATTCGGGAGGAACCCACGTGTTCCTCAGCGGGGGGTAGGTCAGCACACTAAGGCACATGCATGCAGTGGAATATTATCCAGTGGTAAAAATGGCCTCCTCAACCATGCAAAAGCAAGAAGAACCCAAGTGCATACTGTTCATTGAAAACAGCCAGTCTGAAAAGGCCACCCAGGATACAACCCCAGTGACAGGCATTTCCAAAAGGCGGAGCTGTAAGGACAGTGGAGGGACCAGAGGAAAAGGTGGGAAGGTTTTGGGGGAGGAACTGCTTTCTGCAATGCAGTAATAATGGATACACAGCCACGTGCATGTGACAATAAGAGAGCCTTTGTGTAAAGGTGTAAAAGATCTTGGACAAATACAGGATTCTTACCAATGCACCACGCCAATGCACCACACCAATGCACCACACCAATGCCCCACGCCAATGCACCACACCAATGCACCACACCAATGCACCACGTCAATGCATCACACCAATGCACCACACCAATGCACCACGCCAATGCACCACACCAATGCACCACGCCAATGCACCACACCAATGCACCACACTAATGCACCACGCCAATGCACCACACCAATACACCACACCAATGCCAGGTGTTCAGTGGAAACTGAAGGCGGGGCAGAGGATGCATGTGAGGACATTATGTTTGTTCAGATTTCAGAAACGTAAAACTTCTAGAAGCAGATATGAGACATTTAATTTGACCCAAACTGCCCTCCTGGGCCCAATGTTTCACAGAGCCTAGATGAGAATGCTAGGCGACTCATTGAAGTCACAGAATTGGTGGCATGATGAATTCAGGGCTCTGTCACACACCGCACATGTCTCCTTGCTGTTATTTCCCTGTGTTCAGGGATTGTAGGGAGCGGTTAGAGTATTCGCCATTACAAGATGGCGCTGACTTCCGCTGTCGCTCTAAGGAAACTTACGGATAGCGCGGGAAAACCCCGAAGCGCTTGCGCATTAAGGGTGTACATGACTAATCACCGCCCACTCCCGGGGCGTGCCAATCAGTGGAGGACACGCTGCCTCAGGGCTATATAAGCAGCGCCATTTTGGAGCCCGGGGTCTTCCTCTTCATGATGCAATAAACGCATTGCTGCAGAAGGATCCGTGTGTCCGTGTGGGTTCTTGCTGGCGAGACCAAGTAGCGCGCGGGACAAGGGATGGAAAAGATTTTTACAGCACAAATAAACAGCAATGCTGAAGCTCCAACTAACACCGTGACAGGGACAATGGAGGCTTCTAAAGGCATTTATTTATTTTTTTAAATTTTCTAGAGAAGTCTAAGCAGAGGGGAACACTGTATGAAGGTTCCTTATTGTTTTCCCTTAGAAGCTGCCATTCTCATAGGAAGCCTCATTGAATCATGTAGTTCATGTTTTTCTGTTCCTGTGGGAGGGATTTGGCTTTCCTGTTTCTGTGAGTTTTGATAATGCAAGGGAGGCCTTGTATTTAGTGAGAGTCTATGCCGGCACCGGGGAGGTAAGTTTGTCAGTGTAAATTAGCATATATAATCTCCGCACTTCTAGTAACTGGTTTAATATGTGCTCTGTTGGCAAAAGAGTCCCTTAGGTAATAAATGCTGAATGCCTGGGAATAAAATATGCACCTACCACGTCAGCTGCAGAAGCGTTGGGCAAGGAGACAAAGTGGTTGTTTTGCTTAGTAAAAGGAAGGAAGAAAGAAAATGCTGACAAATTTGCTCTAAGGAAAAGACAAAATTTGTCCACATTTTTTTTGTGGGAATGGTCTATGTACATGTATGTGGGGTGTGTGTGAAAATCAGATATGTATGTGTACATGTGTGTGTGTGTACATGTGCATGATTGTGAATGTCAAGTGTGTATGTGTGTGAAGGTCACATGTACATGTATGTTTGTGTGAAGGTCAGATATGTATGAGTACGTGTGTGTGTGTGTGTGTGTGTGTGTGTGTGTGTGTGTATGAAGATCAGAGGCTGCTATTGATTTCCTCATTACTCTCCATTCTGTTTTTTGGAGACAGGGTCTCTTATTGAACCCAGACATCACCAGTTTGGCCAGACTGGCTGACCAATGGACTCGAGGGAGACCAGCTTTCTCCATCTCTACACACTCTGACCCAGTGCTGAGGTGACAGGTGTGTGCTGCCTGCCCAGCCTTTATGAGAGTACTGGGGATCTGAACTCAGTTTCCCATGCTTATGGGGCAGGGATTTTACTCATGGGATCACCTCTAGCCCTCAAACTATCATATTGAAATTTAACATACAAAGACATTTCTCAGCAACTATTATTTTGATTACCCAGTTAAAATAATATTTATATCTCTAGGGATGGAGCTCAGTTGGTAGCATGCTTAGCATGTATGAGTCCCTGGGTTTTATCTCTGGAATGGCACGAACTGGTCATGGTGGTTGTCCTTTATGTCAACTTGACACAATGTAGAGTTATCTGAAAGGAGAGAACCTCACTGAGAAAATGCCTTCACAAAATGGCTTTAAGACATTTTCTTAATCAATGATCAATGGAGAATGGCCCTGACCATTGTGGGTGGTGCCATCCCTGGGCTGTTGATCCTAGGTTTTATAAGAAAGCAGGCTGAGCAAGCCATGGAGAACAAGCCAGGAAGCAGCACCCATCCATGACCTCTGCTTCACCTCCTGCCTCCAGGTTCTTGCCCTGTTTGAGTTCCTGTCCTGACTTCCTTTGATGATGAATTGTGATGTGGAAATGTAAGCTGAATAAACCTTTTCCTCTCCAACTTGTTTTGGTCATGGTGTTTCATCACTGTAATGGTTGGATACTAAGACAAGTTAGTACCAGGTTAGTGGGCATTGCTGTGACAGAACTGACCATGCTGTTTTGGGGAGTTTTGTGGAAGGACTTTGGAACTTTGGGCTAGAAAAACCATTGGTGAGATTTCCATGAGCCATTCTGTAAGAGCCTGGATAAGTGTGTTGAGAAAGTACAAATGATGGAGACCTGGCTTGTGACATTTCAGAAGGAAGCAAAGTCTCTACTAGGCCTTTTATGTGAAGAATCTGTGGTGTCTAGTCAGCTGGAGAATTGGCTGGGATTAACAAGACACCAGAACCATTATAGTAAAACCTTTGCTCTTCTGGGACAATGGGTGTGGTCAGCTGGGGCTGAAGAATCTGCTGCAATTAAGAAGAGACCAGCATCATTGAGATGAAGTCTTCTGGGAAGTGTTTCCCTCAGGGTCAGCACGCAGAAGCTGTGGTTCAGAGGTGGTCAAGGTTGTACCTCGTGCTGGTAGCCAAACTTGGTAGTGTAAGAATCATCCAAGTGCCGGGCAGTGGTGGCGCACGCCTTTAATCCCAGCACTTGGGAGGCAGAGGCAGGCGGATTTCTGAGTTCGAGGCCAGCCTGGTCTACAGAGTGAGTTCCAGGACAATCAGGGCTATACAGAGAAACCCTGTCTTGAAAAACCAAAAAAAAAAAAAAAAAAAAGAAGAAAAAAAAAAGATTCATCCAAGTGGTACTGGGTTTTGAAAACATGAAGAGTCATGGAGAACAGCTGAGCCTTGGCACTGTGTGGCAGAGTTGGAGTCTCTGAAGAGAGCCTTGGAGCAGCTATTGGTGAAGGTGAAGCCCAGTTGTAGCAAGGGAACCCAACAATTTGGAGAAGCCAGTATCACCCAAGAACAGTATTGGTGGAGTGGAGTCAGTCAGTGGAGTGGAGCCTAGATGACAATCTCTCTGTCTGTCTGTCTGTCTGTCTGTCTCTCTCTCTCTCTCTCTCTCTGTGTGTGTGTGTGTGTGTGTGTGTCAGAGGGCAGATATCCAAATCCTCTGGAAGAGCCCAGAAGATCATGAGTGGATCCCAGACGTTGGACATTGTATTATTTATACTGTTGGTGTTTGGTTCTGTTTTGTTCAGCTTGTGACTTTGCCTTGGTTCTTCACTCTTGAAGTAAGAAAGCACTTAATTTACATTTGATTTTGCAGGATCCCACAGTTGAACAAATGAATTTTAAGAGATATTTTAGGTTTTAGAAGAGACTGAATTTTAAAGTGTTTGAATTTGTAAAGACTGTGGAACTTTTAAAGTTTGTAACATGTTTTATATTGTGATGTTGATCTTAATGTGTGATCTTGGAGATAAACAAGAAAGAAAAGGTTATGGAAAAATGATATGCTTTTGTGTCCAGTTGATAAGTGATCAATAATTGTCTTGGCTAGAATATCAACTTGACACAGCTAGACTTATCTGAAAGGAGGGAACCTCAATTGAGAAAAATGTCTTCATAAGATTCAACTGTAAGGCATTTTCTTAATTAGTAATTGATGGGGAGGGCCCTGTGCATTGTGGGTAGACCATCCCTGGGCTCATGGTCCTGGGTTCTATAAGAGAGCAAGCTGACCAGGCCATGGAAAGAAGCCAGTGAGCAGCACTCCTCAAAGGCTTCTGCATCAGCTCCTGCCTTCATGTTCCTGCCTTGCCTGCGCTCCTGTCCTGACTTCTTTTGATGATGAGCGTGACATGGAAGTGTAAGTGGAAGAAATAATTTCTTTCCCAAGTTTCTTTTGTCACCATGTTTTATCATAGTAACAGTAAGCCAAACTAAGCCAGTGGTGCATGCCTATAATTCCAGGGCTTGGGAGGTGGAGGCAGGAGAATCAGAAGTTCAAGGTTATTCTCAACCTCATAAGGAGTTTGAGACCTGCTTGGGCTAGAGATCTTGTCTCAAAACCAACAAACCAACCAACCAATGGAACAAGTTGATTAATTTCTCAATGAAAGTCTTTCTTTTGATGTCCAGAGTACATTCAAATGTAAAATTAGCACATCCATATCAAAGTTTTTTTGACAGTGGCACCACTGAGAGTCTGGGATGTTGTAGGGGCATCTTTGCAATCTATAGGGTTCTATACTAACTACGTCAGCAACGTCCACTTCTTCATGCATGCCAAATAAAAATGTCAGAGATTTGATAAGTGGTTGGGAGGCACTGGCCTAAGTTATTGGATTATTAGTTATATATTGTATTATATAGTACAGTTTAAATTATAAAGTATTATTAAATATACACTCTACAATGAAGTCAGAAGACAGGATACCTTTAAACGAGAGCAAAACATTGATGTGCAAGTATCTCAGTGATGCGTTGGGGTTTTGGGGGGCAAACATCTAGGACCGGAATAGCTGGGTCATATAGCAGATCTAGTTTTAGTTTTTATGAGGACCCTCCATTTTGATTTCCATAGTGATTGGACTAGTGTTTGTCAACAGGGAAATGAATAAATACAATGTGGTACACATACACAATGGAACTTTTTAATCCACAAAGAACAAAGTCTTATCATTAGGAGGAAAGTAGGTGCAACCAGAGATATATTAAATAAAGTCAGACTCAGAAAGACAAATATCATGTTTCCTCTCATTTATGGAGCACACGCGCGTGCATGCGCGCGCGCGCACACACACACACACACACACACACACACACACACAATGTATATATCCTAATACATACACATTGACTTGAGAGTAGATATGACTTTGTCTAGGAACAAAAAGGGGACTAACAAGTGACTGGGGGATTTCTCACTTGCTAACGGGCTGCTTTGGAAACATGAGGACTTAAATTTGAATCCAAGAACTCATGTACTTAATCGCTGGGGGGTGAAACGGGGTAGGGTGAGCTGTCTCACTGGTCTAGCTAGTTTTGCTTACTTGATGAGCTCCAGGCCAATGAGACACCTTGTTTTTAAAGGCAAGGTAAGTGATGACTGAGGTTGACCTTTGGCTTTGACCTGCATGTGCTTACACACCTGCCTACAAAGGAATGAGCATGAGTGCAGACACGTATACACACACAGACACACACACCACACACCACACCATACACACACACACCACACACACACCACACCATACACACACACACACCCCACACCACACACACACACACACACACACCACACACCACGCACACCACACACCACACACACACCAAACACACACACACCACACACACTACACACACTACACACACACCACACACACCACATACACCACACACACACACACACACCACACCATACACACACCACACACACACACACACCACATCATACACACACACCACACACACACACCACACAACCACACACACACACACCATACACACACCACACCATACACACACCACATCATACACACTCACACCACACACACCACACACACCACACACACATCACACACACACCACACACACACACACACCACACACACCACACACACCACACACACATCACACACACACTACACACACACCACACACCACACATACACCCCCCCCACACTACACACACACCACACACCACACATACACCCCCCCACACCACACACACATCACACACACACTACACACACACCACACACACCACACACCACACACACACACACCACACACACACCACACACACCACACACACCACACACCACACACACACCAAACACACACACACGCACACATGCAACCCCCTCCAAAAACAAACCCCCGAAATAATAATAATAAAGGCACTGAGGGAGGGGCCAAGGATAAGAAAGGGGGGGTTAGGAAGAGGTGAGGGAAATATGCTCAAAGTCCGTGGCATACTCACACGAGCACGCGTTCATCAGTGCAGTTTCCTATACAGTAAATACATATCAGCGTGGAAAAATTAATGAGAATCAAAAGCGGTAGACCAGATTTGGCAACACTAGGCAACTCTATTCTACTGTTCCTTCCAAGGACTGAGTCTGGGGCACTGCAGCAGACTACTTGGCTGGTATTTTTCTTGGCTCAGCTTGGTATATAACCTGTCTGCTCCAAGATAACCTAACACACTCCCCTGCTATAGCCAAATAATGACCAAGGACACCTGTGTCGGTTAGTTACATTGTTGCTTAATTACTGTGGCTCTGAGTAAAGGGTTTAGATCTCTTCTTTCTGAATAAGCGCCTGATTGACCCTTTTCCTCCTAGCCCTTCATCAGTGCCCACATCGGCTAATTTCACCAAGAGTAATTTGCCTCTGAAGGCAGATAATTTCAACTAACTGTTTTGATCAAGGGAAGATTTATAAGTCTTTGCCAGTTGGGCTAATTGTTCACTTAAGGCCTTTAATTGTTCCCTGGTTAATTTATTTTTAAGAGGTCTCTGAGCTAGCCTTTCTTTTGCTCATTAGGTGCTTGGCAGTTTCCCATAGTAAGCAAGGGCTGACCTCTGCTATACGGGTCTCAGTGAACTTCAGGCTCTTTCTCCACCTTGATGCTATCTAGTGCCTTCTCTGGTTCTCCCGGCCCAGGTTTCTTCTTCTCTGGAGTCACCTTCCTTCCCAAACAGGAGAGTAACAAGACTCCAGTGGCTCCCATTAAGCATAGAAAAATTCCTCATCTTTGATTTCCTTGGTTCCTGTTGAAATGTTTTACTATAGACTGAGAAGATGGTTGGTCCAAAACATGTCCAGTTTAGGATCTGGGTAATGTCTTAGTCTATTTTTTTCTAAAATGGAAAATTTATAAAGAAAAAAATTTCATTCACAGATCTGGAGACTGGAAGGTTTGAGAGCTTGGGTACTGCATCTTCTTAGGATCTAGAAGCAGTCTAGTTCCCATATCACTCCTTGGCATATGGCTGCAGGACACATGATCACAAGGGACAGAGACGAACCCAAGTCTGTGATAACTTAACCTACTCCTACTCACCAAGGCTCTGCTCTTGAGTCCTAATCACTTCCTAGTGTTCACAGTTCCACATGGTGGCATTGAGGATTACCTTTAATTTTTTATTTGTTATTTTATTTATTTACATTTCAAATGTTATCCTCCTTCCCAGTTTCCCCTCCACAACCCCCAATCCCCTTCCCCTTCCCCTGCCTCTATGAGGGTCCCCCACCCGCCCACCCAATCACGCCTAGCGCCCTAGCATTTCCCTGTATTGGGGCATAGAGTCTCGAGAGGCTCTGCCAGAGCCTGACCAATACAGATGTGGATGCATACATCGGACTGAGCGTGGGGACCCCAATGGAAGAGTTAGGGGAAGGACTGAAGGAGCTGAAGGGGTTTGCAACCTATAGGAAGAACAACAATACCAACCAACTAGACTCCCCAGAGCTTTCAGGGACTAAACCACCAACCAATGAGTACACATGGGGGGACCCATGGATATATGCCTTATCTGGCATCCATGTGAGGGGAGCCCTTTGGTCCTGAGGATTACCTTTCATTGTGAGTTTTGGTGGGGATGTTTAAACCATTCCTATCAGGTGCACACAGACATTCTTTGGGAGTAGTCAGACATTTTAGCCTGACTAGGACTCAAGAACTTCTGGCTATATGAGACTTTCATTGCTAAAGTAAAGAAACTAATATGAAATTAAACATAAACTCAGATTCAGCCACACATCATCAAAAATTGATTGTAGGAAATTCAGTTTTATTTAAAAATTTTAAATACACGTGTATGTGCATGTGTGTGAATATCTGTGTGCATGTATGCCACATGTGTGTGGGTGCACTCAGATACTGGAAGGGAGCACTGAAGTGTCCAGAGTTGGAGTTTCAAGTGGCTGTGGGCCATCTGATCCATATCTGGGAACTGAACTTGAGTCGTCTGGAAGAGTAGGAAACTCACTTAACAATTTAAGCCATCTCTCCAGCCTTGAAACTTAGGTTTTTAAATGTTTTTTTTTCAGGGTCCCTCTCCTGGGCTCACAAAGGAGGGCTGCTTTCTCATATTCTGTTCCTTTGTTTCTTTTCTCTTTTACTTTCTGTGAGTCCACTAATTGTCTCGAAATTTCTTCACAGTGACGCTGCTGTGAACAGTGTCTGTTAGATGACTGTCCACTCCCTGCACCCCACGTTCCCATGGTTTGGCTTCGGGTAGCTCTTCTTCTCTGGGAGACCGCAAAGCCTTCAGGCTATCAGAAGGGCCTCGAGGGTCACACGGATCCTTAGGTCCTGCGCCCCTTCTTCCTTCTACCAGGCTTTCTTCGTCCCACCATCACTGGCTCTCATCTGTATTTATTTTGGGCACTCATCATCAATAAACAGGGAATGAAGAGTATCATACACATTAACCCACACCTTGGGGAGACAGATCTACTCTTTCCATCCGTTCAGTTAGAAACATTTTTGTTTCGCAGCCAAATCACTGTCTTAGGACCATGAGCTTGGCTAAGGGTTTCTTAGCTTTAATTGACAGACAAGTTAATATCCCCTGGTCTCCATGGGTTGGTTTATGTATCTAACCTTCCATTTCTCCCCCTCCCCTTCCTGTCTTTCCTTCCTTATCTTATTTCATTTTACAGAGTTGAGGATCAAGCCACAAGGTCTCCATTTAAGAACTGGGAAGACAGGCAAGAGAGATGGCTCAGAAGTTAACAGCACTGACTGCTCTTCCAGAGGTCCTAAGTTCAATTTCCAGCAACCACATGGTGGCTCACAACCATCTATCAGAGGATCTGATGTCCTCTTCTGGGGATGTATATGGAGCAGATCACTCATACATTAAATAAATAAAATTAAAATAAAAGGGATGGAGAGAGCTAAGGGGAGATGACCTTCTCAAGTATTAAACATTTGAGAAATGATTACATTTCATTTGTGCGGATGGTTTAGGTCACACATGCACTGTGACTAGTAAATATCACCGGGAAAATGCCACCCATCAGTCTGCTCAGACTCTAAACAGAATCTAGTCCCAGAGTTTTCAGGACAGTTTTGTGTGTGTGTGTGTGTGTGTGTGTGTGTGTGTGTGTGTGTGTGTGTGTGTGTGTGTCCTGGAACTCACTGTGTAGACCAGGCTAGCCTCCATCTCACAGAGATCCACCTGTCTCTGACTCAAGAGTGCTGGGATTAAAGGTGTGCACCAGCATTGCCTGGCTAGAAGTGGGATTTCTTAATGAAAGAAAAATGAAAGAGTGGACACTGGATAGCCAACTGCTGGAGTCTCTTATCTAAACAGTTCTGCCAGTTTTGTGATCTCTCTCTCTACCTGGAACAGGTGGCAACAGCAGGGTGAAGATCCTGGTACTTCAGGAATGTTCTTACAGTTAGTTTCTTTACAATTTGGCAGAAGAAAGGGGTCGGAATCTTACGGAATAGAGTCCGAGTTATCACTCTGATGGCTCTTAATCATCTCTGCTCTGGTTTTCCTTTTCGTTAAAACAGCACAGTTCTACTTATGGAGGACCGTAGTCATGGATACCAAAGGTGTAATATGTGCACAGTGTCTGTTCAGAGGTGGACACATACTAGGCACTCAAGAGTGTTTTGTATTCTCTCCCTTGCCAGGTTTGGACTATCATGACCTACTGACTTCAGGTTCTAGGGCAGCTCTTAGGGACACTTACCCTTCTTGTTTTTTTCAATTGTGCTGTTGGGACATATTGGAGCCAGGAATGAGGGTTACATGCCTCACAGCTCCCCATCCCCCACAAAGTAGAAATTAATGGTGTGATATGAACCTTTTAATTGTGTGTTGTTGAATCTCTCTCTTTGTGGGTGGTAGTGTTCAGACTTTTGTGTGTAATTTTGAGTACAATTTTGAAGCAATCATATCTTCGAGATCAGAATATATAGGATCTATTATTTAAATGCCCCTGAGAATCAGGCCCTTTGCAGTTCAATTAGGATCTTCAGGACCTCTGTGGGTTATATTTGGTATAACAATAAATTGAATAATTACATACATTTTCACTTAATTTCATACAATTTCACTTAAAATGTAGCATGTGGAACCACAAGAGATAAGGAGAATCTACTATTATCATTCCAACCTCCCTTAATGTAGACAGAAATTTCAGTCTTGGGTCCAGTATAATCATACTTATTAAGGAATGTGCAGCCACTTCTTTCTAACTTCATCTCAATCTCCTTACGTTTGTCTTTTTCATTCACTGGATAATTAGAATCTTCTGTAGGTGATAAAAATTAGGCTTGCAGAGACAGCTGAGGCACTTCCCCTTATGAAGCAGAGACAGCCTATAAATCTTGTTTTGAGTATTAATAATACTCAGTAATAGTAAATAATAAACTAGACCACGTGTTCTTTCCCCAGTCTCGATAGAATATCTTCTTTGGGCCCCTAAGACTTATGGCTGATATTTGGCATTCCCTGAGCACATGAGTACCTGGATTCAGTGAATTCAGGATGAATCACTGTCTAGAGAAGGTCTTATTCAAAGTCACGAGCTTCTTGGTTCTTAACGCTGAGCCCTGTCGTCTGCTGAGCTAGAAAATGGTAGGGCTCAGGCTAACACACTTTTCTCTCCAATTCCACAGGTATGTCTTTATAATGAGGGACCCACTCTTTAAAGCTGTGACCCCTCAATTTCCTCTTCATACATGGACTCCTATAATCTCAGTTTACATAAATTGAAAAGACTACCTCCTTTGGCTCGCTAGCGTCAGTCTGCTGCAGCTAGGCACTGGTACAGTGAAGACGGCTTGTTTCTATTTCAGTGAAGACTTGAGCGAGACCAAGGGCAAGTCGATGTATGTGTCTGCAAATAAAAATGAAAGAGAGAAAGAAAGGAAATCAGAAGAACATCAGAGAGAGAGAGAGAGAGAGAGAGAGAGAGAGAGAGAGAGAGAGAGAACACTGAGTTCTGTGCTATATTTGAAACCTGGGGAGAGAAGTGGGCACTTATAGTAGACCCACAGAAAGGATACAGGGGTTTGGCCAGAGGAGAGTGATGTAATTGTTCTTTCAGGTTCTGATTTACAAAAAGGTCAGTGTTTCCAAAACGTCATCACACTGTGAATTTGTTAGTCTAGGATGGAGGGGGGATGGTGTAGATAAGGCTGAGGTGCTTTAAAACAGCTTACAGCATTTGGCCATTTTGCTATCATTGCACAGCCCCTTGGGAAGGCATTGTCAGAGCTCCAGAGAGCATTAGATAATACGCATGCAAGGTGTGAGACTCTTGGGAGGGGATGCAGCTATGCAAATACGCACAGCACCGGCATTACTATCCACACGGCTAGTGCTTTTCTCTTCAGGACCAAGAGGTCTGTGGATACTGGTGGCATGGTGGGGCAGACGTGGGTCAGTGATCAACTCTCTTCCCTGGAGAGCAGGGTGCAGCTTCCTTACCTGCACGGGAGTTATGCTGTTACTTGCATCTGATGTCAGTGTTTAATCTTGGACTAGGGACATGCCCTTTCTTTTTTTACTCTCTCTTCCTTTGCTTGTCTCTCCCTTGTCTGCTAGGGGAGTGATTACCTTCAATTCTCCTTGGTCTTATTTTAAACCCTCTCCTCTAAGGGTGGTAGTCATGTGGAGTTTGGACTCTTACTATAGGCCTTGCTGCCATTAGCAATAAAGAAGGCTGTTCTGAAGTCTCTATTTACCTTAGGCACGGTCAGGGCAATAGCGCTCATTTCTGATGTATATTCACAGCTAGGATGGTGGCGGCGGCAGAGGGATAATAATGGATTTGGAGATGGAATAAATATTTCCTTTTTCATTAATGTGGTGATTTAGGGCAAGCCAGTTCTCTTGGCTGAATCTACGGCATCTCCATTTAAAAATAAATGGTAAGCTGGGTGGTGGTGACACATTCTTTTAATCTCAGCACTTGGGAGTCAGAGGCAGGCAGATCTCTGTAAGTTCAAGACCAGCCTGCTCTACAGAGAGAGTTCCGGGTCATTCAGGGCTACACAGAGAAACCCTGTTTCCAAAAATGTTTGTCAGAGGCCCTCCTGCATGTGGTGTAGGTGGGAAGAAGACACCCAGAGGCCCATCTGCCTCATGTCCTGCCCGTAGGGGAGCCACTAGGATGTGCGAGTATGTGGTGGAGAGGCAGGAGAGAAAGAGAAGGGAACTTTTTTGAAAACTGTGAAGAGAGGCAGAACCGGAGACACAAAGGTGGAGAGGAACAGCCTGATGTGAGTAACTTGCTCTGCTACTTGAGGCCATGGTGAAGTCCCAGCTTGTCCTATCACTGAGGGCCATGTCTGGGACCATGGCTA
Source organism: Uromys caudimaculatus (assembly GCA_028551405.1). Taxonomy (NCBI): domain Eukaryota; kingdom Metazoa; phylum Chordata; class Mammalia; order Rodentia; family Muridae; genus Uromys; species Uromys caudimaculatus. The sequence goes on from CM052705.1 coordinate 4,648,656, forward strand.
TGCAGTAGCAGGATTCTGTGTTGATATCTGTGTGGCCCAGATTACACCAAAAGCCACGCAGACATCCTGGTCTGGGCTGCTGCCTGCGACCATGTTGACATCCACTGGCTATGTAGAGCTGACCCCACCCCTCACTGGCTGCAGTTCTTGGGAGAGCAGCCTCACACCTTGGTAGGTAGCACAGTAGAGCTGGCTTTGGTGATGTAGGTGTGGTGAGCCGGCCTGAGGGCAGAAGAGAGGGAGAGCTGGCCTCCTCATTGCCAGCTGCAGCATTGGGTGAGCTAGCCAGGGCAGTGCTGGGGCTCTGGCCTTGGTGGTCTGAGTGCAGGAGAGCTGGTGGGCTGACCAACTCAGCTTCCACTCAGGCCTAGATCCTGAGGGCTTTAAGTTAGCCCATCTACCCTTTTCATGGACTGCTGGAGTGTGTGAAGAGGCAGGCCCTGCAGATCCAAACCTGCAGGATCTCCATGACACAGAGTCCTGGTAAGGATCCAGGATTAATGGTATAGCAGAAGCCAGAGGCCTCCAACCAGACCAAAGACTCATTGCAATGAACATACGCAAATAAAGATGTGTGGACAAAAGGATGTACTGTGGGACACAATGTGACACTCACAGCTTCCATGACAGAATGCTTTGTTTTTACTTTCCATTTTTGCTTTCTTTTCTGGGAGAGGTCCCAATGTCAGGGGGTTAATACTAAGAGGTGGGGAGATGACTGGGATTGGGGTACATGATATGAAAGTCACAAAGAACCAGTAAAAAGATAAATAAATGGTACTAAAAGGTGAAGATGGTGTCTGTGAGGTTTGATTACTAGGTGTGAGAGTGCGTGAACAGGAGTGGAGCTCTCTGTGAATGGTGGCTGTTGTCACTCTCTAATGGCATAGTAAAGTTCTTATCAGCCAAGTTTGGGTTCTGAGTGAGCCACTTAGGTTTTCCCAAGAGGTGTTGACTTCCCATGTGGCCAACAAGGTGCTGAAGTGAAGCACAAAAGACTGGCATCTCTACCTTCTGTGTGCACTCTTGTTCTTTATTTCTGTTACCAAGTTAACCACTCAAAGAGTGTCTGTCAAACCTAGTTCATTTCCCTTTAAGACTGCAGGCCCAGAGATAAATCATTGTCCTAAACCCATGACCATTTTGGATTCTAGGAAGAACAAAACCTTGCAGGTCAGACCAGCTCAGGATGAGGACCATCATCTAGAAGTGAGGTCTGCTATCTGGGGCAGCTGTAAGCATCTTCTGGAAGCAGGATGTCACTTCAGACGACATGGATTTCTAACAGACGATCTTATAGCATGAGGACCATCAACTATTTCATCTAGGATTTCTTGATTATGTGTACTTCTGCTCCCAACCTCAACTCTTCCTGCATTTAAACCTAAAGCTTACATCAATACTGGAGTTGAAGGTGGACTTGGGGTCACCTGACTCCTTTATTTGTCTCCGGTAATCTGCCCTTTGTACAATTCAATTTGCCTCTCTGGGGATGAGGGTATTTCATAGGAATCACCTGTCCATTTAACAATCTCCACAGGTAGCTTTCTTTGGGTGCCTGCTGAATCTCAGGTGCTGCCCTGGGAAACTTGCTCAGGCGGGGTTTGAATAACAAATAAGCAAGTAAAGAATTGGGGTTGAAATCCTAAACTACTGAGTGCTATGAGGAGACCATCAGAGCTGTGGCGGATTCTGTGATGTGAGCTGCTGAGAGCAGTTTTCTGCTGGGCCGTCTTACATGATGGTTCTGATCTGCCAGGAGTCTTCTTACACCCTGGGTATTTTCCCTCATTCATACTTGGACCCGGTCTCAGGTTTCCTTCATTCATCTCCGAGCTGCCCTTAGCCACGTTCCTATTACTTCTGGCCTTCTGACTCCACCAGAGGGGCACCTTCCTGGGACCTGGGATTCACATCTTCCTGTCTCCCTCTCCTCTCACCATCAGACAGGGCTGAGTGCCTAATTCATGAGGGAAAGGGCTCTATTCTAACCTTCTCCCTTGCCACCAGTTTCGGCAGTGGCTGCATAGAGGTAAGAGAGAGGAAAGGTTGCAAGCAACAGAGCAGAGGCTACAGGGGACTTCACAGCAACCAGATCAGCTGGGACGCCAGCTACGAGGCCTACAGGCTAAGTAACACCAGGAGCAACAGCTGGGGGATGACTAGACTTTATCAGGAAGCTAATGAAGCCTGCGTCCTTCTCATGCATGTCTTCCTGGGACAACTTGGCACCGTCTTAGCCCACTCAGCGCCTGCCTCCTGGAGCAGGCGTCTCTCAGGGGAGCCAGCAGGAAGCTTGCTGGCATTTATTCCCTTTTTCAGCTTTAGAATTCTCTCCCCTGAAACACATCAAACAACTGCCATGACAGAGATCTGGGAAATCACATCTAGAGATGAAGGATAAGATGCAAACATCACACCAGTCAGAATGGCTAAGATCAAAAACTCAGGTGACAGCAGATGCTGGCGAGGATGTGGAGAAAGAGGAACACTCTTCCACTGTTGGTGGGACTGCAAGCTGGTACAACCACTCTGGAAATCAGTTTGGCGAACCCTCAGAAAAATGGACATAATACTACCTGAGGACCCAGCTATACCTCTCCTGGGCATATACCCAGAAGATGCCCCAACATGTAACAAAGACACATGCTCCACTATGTTCATAGCAGCCATAGTTATAATAGCCAGAAGCTGGAAACAACCCAGATGTCCCTCCTCAGAGGAATGGATACAGAAAATGTGGTACATTTACACAATGGAGTACTACTCAGCTATTAAAAACAATGACTTAATGAAATTTGCAGGCAAATGGATGGAACTTGAAAATATCAACCTGAGCGAGGTAACTCAGTCACAAAAGAAGGAACATGGTATGTACTCACTCATAAGCGGATATTAGCCGAAAAGTTCAGAAGGCCCAAGTTTCACTTAACAGTAATCGCCGGACTGAAAGTGAGGTCCCAGATGGAGGAGTTGGAGGAAGGTCTGAAGGAACTGAGGGAATTTGCAGCCCCATGGAGGGAGCAAGAGCGTCAATGGGCCTGAACCCCCCCCCCCGGTCGTCCTGGAGTTTGGACCACCAATCAAAGAATACACATCTATGGACCCATGGTTTGGACCACATATGTGGCAGAGGATGACCTCGATGGCCATCAGGGAGAAAGGAGAGGCCCTTGGGCCTGAGGATGTTAGAGGCCCCAGTAAAGGGGAATGTCAAGGTGGGAATATGGGGATGGGTGGGTGGGTGGGTGGGAGGTGGAATTCCCTCATAGAGATAGGGGAGGGGGAGGGGATAGGGGGAGAGGAGACCCAGAAAAGGGGAAACATTGGAAATGTAAATAAAGTATCAAAAATAATAATAATAAAAAAAAGAAAATCCAGATGTGAACCATTATTAAAAAAAAAAAAAAAGATGCAAACATCAGGAGTACACATTCTCTTGCTCCTCTGGGGATCTCTTTCCAGTTCTGACAGGAGATCCTGTGAGGCAAAGGGTAGGGAGAAACCCTGGGATGGGTGTTGGTAGATCTGGACTCTGCTCACAACAGGACGAGGAACGGAAGGCACATGACTCCATCTCTCTGGTCTTCATTTATTTATTTGTAAGATAACAAGAATGGGTAGTGTAAATGGTCCCTTTGTCTTTCCAGACTAAATGGTAAGATTTCACACAGCTCTTTAAGATATAGTCATTGAAAACAAAGTTGTAAGACCATTGTGCAGAGCTGCCATTTTGTTATATAGTGGCCTGCAAAGGGAAATAGAGGTCAGTTGTTGGTGAGATGGCCCAGGGCTGCACAGTTCTTATAGATTAGTGGCAAAAAGTTTTTTGAGACTAATGTATAGTTTCTGCAAAACTGAAGAACTGTCAGCTCACAGTCACCCAGTACAGCTGTGCCACTTACACCCTGGCTGACGGTGTTTGAGAACGGTGGTAAAACATTTTAACCAACTGCTCATTTTAATTTCCATCAATCTAGTGGGAATAAAGTAATGCTTTGTTGTGGTTTAATTCTAATTTCTCTTTTGTCTAATGGTGTTGAACGTACTCATGGGCCATTGTGTGTAATTACTTAGAAGTGTGTACACATATTTTGTACATTTTAAACAGAGCCTTTTTTATCTTTTCATTGATGGTTTGTTTAAGTTATTTACATATGCTGGTCACAGACTTATTTTGGTCACATATGTATGCTATAAGTAGCTATTTCCAGTCAATAATTTGTCTTTTCTTTTTTTAGTGGTGTCATTTGGTGAACAGGAAAATTTAATTTTAAGTCTAATCTGTTTCTTTATGGTAGATGAATCTCTCTCTCTCTCTCTCTCTCTCTCTCTCTCTCTCTCTGTCTTAAAGAAAAAAGATTTATTTTAATTATTTTTTATTTGCCTCCATGTGGGTGCTGGGAACTGCACCCAGATCCTCTGCATGAGCAGTAAGTGCTCCTAACCAATGAACCATCTTTGCAGCCCCCCAAAGTCATGGATCTTGAGCCTGTCTCAAGAAGACATCACTAACTTTCATCTTGATATTTCTCTATTTTTTTTTTTTTTTAACAAGTGTGTGGTTTTGTGATTGCTTTCAGGCCTTTGAGGTTTGTTTGGAAGCAGGTTCATTTATCCTATTGTCTGTGTCTGTGTTCTCCTGTAATATTTGTTAAATGGCAGCTGGCTTAGTGAAATACATTTGTTTTATGGCTCGTGTTAACAAGAAATGCTTCTGGATACATCAAATGTGTCCTGGCTTCCAAATGATGACTAATCAAGAACTGCTTTTGGGGGTTTAAGCCTTAGGATAAGCTGTAAGCTTGTTTGAAATACTAAATGATGTATGATAGATATGAGAGTACAGGTACACTTTTGAGAGCTTGACTTAAAAATTTGGGCTTTAGTTAGGCGTGGTGACCCACGCCTTTAATCCCAGCACTTGGAAGGCAGAGGCAGGCAGATCTTTGTGAGTTTGAGGCCAGCCTGGTCTACAGAGAGAATTCCAGAAGAACTGGGAAATTCTATCTAGAAAAAATTTGGGCTACATTTACTTGAAAGTGGGATTTGGACTCTCTCTCTCTTTCTCTCTCTCTCTCTCTCTCTCTCTCTCTCTCTCTCTCTCTCTCTCTCGTACTGCATTTACATACTTCACACTTCCTACTCCCTCTTCTCCTCTCGGTTCCTCCTATGTTGCCCCTACCCCAATGTTTATTTTATTTTTTAAGGACATCCATACTGTTTCCACAGTGGCTCCAGCATTGTACACTTGCACCAACAATGCACATGAATTCCAATATCCCAACATTTGTTATTCTTTAAAGCATAAAAGGCGTCCTAGCAGGTGTGGGGTGGTCTCTCACTGTGGTCTGCATTTCCCTGGTGATCAGCCATGCTACATCATTTTATACATCCTTTGCCTTCGGAGTGTCTTCTCTGGAGAAATGTCTGTTCAACACATTCACTCAATTTTAAATGACTCGCTTCTCCACTATTGAGCTGTAGGGGTTTCTCACATAGCTTCAATATTGCCCCCTTCTGGATGCACGGCTTAGGACCACTTCCTTCTGCTCTGGAGGTTGTTTCTCAGCTCTGCAGACCACCTCCTTTGCTGTTTAGGGGCCTTTTTACTTTTATGTAGTTCAACTTTTCTACTTTTGATTTTATTGTCTAAGAATTTGGGCCTAATCATTTCCAAGACCAATATCATGAAGCTTTCTTCTTCTTCTTCTTACTATTATTATTATTATTATTAATTATTATTATTATAATGTATGGGAAAACCAAGGATTGATTTTGAGCATCATTCCCACCCTATTTTTGAGACAAGGTTCTGGAGCTCATCAATTTAGCTACGGTGACTCTGTGTATACAGCAATACATGCCTACACACAAGTACATTCACAAGTGTGCATGCATGTGTCTGTCTGTCTGTCTGTGTACATGGCTGTGTATAGACATGTATATAAGTGCACAGTCATGTGAGCATGATTTTGTGTTGAATAAACGCTGGTGTGCACGTGCCCATGTGTGTCTGTATCTGGTTTATGTTACACGCACCATGGACCATTACAGGTGCATTATTTGTTTTGTCAACTGTTGTTAAGTCAGTTAAATTCCAGTAGGAAATAGATTTCACCCCAATAGAGGAAACTAAGGTATCTTTTGCAAAAGAACCGCTTATAGTGACGCAGACTCAGGGGAACTAATAGGGTGCATGACTCTGGGCTCAAGAGTCTTGGTGTTACTCCTCCAAGGGGAGGAGGTGGTTATAGAACCGGAAGAGATCAGCTTTATGGGGAGGGAGATTTATGACCGACCACAGCTGTGGCACATTCTAGATGTGCCTCCATCTCACTGACCCAGTGATGGGACTATTTGAAGCCAGAACATGATTTTCTTTTCCAATTAGTCTCTCAGCCCTCAGATTTGGCCAGATGTGGGGATATATCAGCGTCGTCTACAAGGACAAGCAGTGGAAAGATGAGAGAGGATGAGTTGAAAGGGCAAAGGGGAGGTGACCAGCACGTGGCTTCTTTCAAACCCTCTGTGGAGAGAGGGAATCATGCCGGATGCTAGGCTCTGTACGGAGCCCTTTATGTACACCGTTGCTGTGACACAACTTTCCTTGTCCCGTGTCTCAGGAAGAGACATACACTGACTTACCCCAGGCCAGAAATGACACTTGCAAGTTTGTCCTGTTAACTCCAAAGTTGTTGCTTTGAATATGATGCCCTAGTGACTGTAGTGAGTTCTGTTCTGCCTGCTTCCCAGAGAGCCTCTGGGGCCAGCGGATAAATAGACTTCTGTAGATGAGCACTGTTTTCCTGCATCAGAATAAAAAGGCAGGGCAGATGTGATAAGCTAAAGACACTGTCTTTGGACCAGAGAATAGCGTGAAGCTAATGGCGACCTGCTTACAAAGGCGTCAGGGACCAGGGTGGCTTCTTACAAAAATGCTCTCAAGGTTCTTTACATTAAAAAGTATATATTCTTAGCCATCAATGGGTGGAGAGGCCCTTAGGCCTGAGAGTGTTAGATGCTCCAGTGTAGGGGAATGTTAGGGAGGGAAGAGGGGAGTGGGTGGGTGGGTGGGGGAGCACCCTCATAGAGTCAGGATGGGATGGGGAGGGGGATGGGATGGGGGTTTCCGAAGGGGAGATCTAGAAAGGGGAAAACATTTGAAATGTAAATAAAGTATCAAAAGTAAAAAAAGAAAAAAAGTGTGTATTCTTATCTTTAGCCTTTAGTATCGAAGACTGCCTGAACTTACTCCGTCCTCAGAGTGGATTAGTACCCCTTATCTCTGCATCCCCAGCTGGGTTGTGTCTTTGGCCACTAGCAATTCTAAGTCGGTGAGATACTTCACTGAGAGTTTGATTTAAATTTCTATGCTACTTAGTGAAACGTTTCTCAAGAGTCTTACCTGACATCTGGTGACTCTTAGGGGTTCTTAGAGTCTCATGTCAATACGACTGTCCTACTTGTGACAACGTACATTGTAATTCTGAGCTTATGGGCTTCACGAGACTTCATTTGGGAGCTGTGAAGAATCCCTCCATGACACTGAAGTCAACATCGGTGGTTGGGGAGGATTTTGGGCATAAGGAAGATGCGTAGAAATCACATGTCCCTTGCACAGGTCAAGAGGTCACAGATCCCTTGCATGGGTCAAGGAGTACTGCAATGTGATGTCCAACCTCACTGTTCTCAAAGGTCAAGAAACAAGTCATATCTTCATTAAACAGAGAATAAAATGAAGAAGGAAATGTTGCCATAGCCATGTAATTCAAGAAATATGTATTTAGAGAATGCCAGGCAGTGCAATGTGCTCCAGTGAGAGAGGCAGGAGCCACAGCTCCAGAGCCTCCTCTCCTTCCCTTCGCCCAAGCCTTAGGTCTTCCGTGTAGATGTGTGATTCTTTGTTTCCACCAGGTGGTGTTGAGGTAGAGTGGAACAGGAGGGACTCAAGGCATTTCTGATCCTTAGATGTGTTAATCAGAAAGAAACTCCCAGAACCATGGAGTTAGGACCTAGCGGACTCCATTGGATTCAGTTGCCCAGTGTCTTTTCTAACTTGAGTGACAGCTGGTCATTTGACCCTGTCTAACATCCTGGAGATGGAATGCTAAGATTCTATGGGGCCAACATGTGGTCTTCTTTTAGTAACAATGGAATAGCAGTAGTAGAAGTCCCATTTGCTGAGTACTTAATGTCCGACGGTCACTGTGGCACACACATTACACCGTTCTCACCGTCTCTATAACACAGTGTAGTAGGATCTGATGATTTTTTTTAATTTCCTCAGATTCTGTAGTTATATCTTCCTTTTCATTTCTGATTTTGTTAATTTGGATACTGTCTCTGTGCCCTCTGGTTAGTCTGGCTAGGGGTTTATCTATCTTGTTGATTTTCTCAAAGAACCAACTCCTGGTTTTGTTGATTCTTTGTATAGATCTTTTTGTTTCTACTTGGTTGATTTCAGCCCTGAGTTTGATTATTTCCTGCCTTCTACTCCTCTTGGGTTTATTAACACCTTTTTGTTCTAGAGCTTTCAGGTGTGCTGTTAAGCTACTAGTGTATGCTCTCTCCAGTTTCTTTTTGGAGGCATTCAGAGCTATGAGTTTTCCTCTTAACAGTGCTTTCATTGTGTCCCATAAGCTTGGGTATGTTGTACTTTCATTTTCAATAATTCTAGTAAGTCTTTGGTTTCTTTCTTTATTCCTTCCTTGACCAAGTTATCACTGAGTAGAGCATTGTTCAGCTTCCATGTGTATGTGGGCTTTCTGTTGTTGTTGTTGTTGCCATTGAAGACCAGCCTTAAACCGTAGTGATCTGATAGGAGGCATAGGATTATTTCAATCTTCTTGTATCTGTGGAAGTTTGTTTTGTGACCAATTATATGGTCAATTTTGGAGAAGGTACCATGAAGTGCTGAGAAGAAGGTATATTCTTTTGATTTAGGATGAAATGTTCTATAGATATCTGTTAAATCCATTTGGTCCATAACTTCTGTTACTTTCACTGTGTCTCTGTTTAGTTTGTGATTCCAAGATCTGTCTATTGATGATAATGGGGTGTTGAAGTCGCCTACTATTATTATGTGAGGC
>CM052705.1:4658247-4681962 GCA_028551405.1 Uromys caudimaculatus
TTTGTAGATTTTTCCTTTGATGAGTATGAAGTGTCCTTCCTTATCTTTTTTGAAGACTTTTGGTTGAAAGTCGATTTTATCCGATATTAGAATGGCTACTCCAGCCTGTTTCTTGGGACCATTTGCCTGGAACATTGTTTTCCAGCCCTTTACTCTGAGGTAGTGTTTGTCTTTAACACGGAGGTGTGTTTCCTGTATGCAGCAAAATGCTGGGTCCTGTTTATGTATCCAGTCTATTAGCCTATGTCTTTTTATTGGGGAATTGAGTCCATTGATGTTCAGAGATATTAAGGAATAGTGATTGTTGCTTCCTGTTATTTTCAATGTTATTTTTATGTTTGTGTTACTATCTTCTTTTGAGTTTGTTGAAAGATTACTTTCTTGCTTTTTCTAGGGTGTAGTTTCCTTCCCTGTGTTGGCGTTTTCCATCTAATATCCTTTGTAGGGCTGGGTTTGTGGAAAGATATTGTGTAAATTTGGTTTTGTCATGGAATATCTTGGTTTCACCATCTACGGTAAGTGAGAGTTTTACTGGGTATAGCAGCCTGGGCTGGCAATTGTGTTCTCTTAGGGTCTGTATGAGTTCTGCCCAGGATCTTGTAGCTTTCATAGTCTCTGGTGAGAAGTCTGGTGTAATTCTGATAGGTCTGCCTTTATGTTACTTGACCTTTTTCCCTTATTGCTTTTAATATTCTTTCCTTGTTTTGTGCATTTGATGTTCTGACTATAATGTGACAGGAGGAATTACTTTACTGGTCCAATCTATTTGGAGTTCTGTAGGCTTCTTGTATATTTATGTTATTCGCTTTCTTTAGGTTAGGGAAGTTTTCTTCTATAATTTGGTTGAAGATGTTTACTGGTCCTTTAAGTTGGGAATCTTCACTCTCTTCTATACCTATTATCCTTAGATTTGGTCTTCTCATTGTGTCCTGGATTTCCTGAATGTTTTGGGTTAGGAGCTTTTTGTATTTTATATTTTCTTTGACTGTTGTGTCAATGTTTTCTATGGTATCTTCTGCACCTGAGATTCTCTCTTCTGTCTCTTGTATTCTGTTGGTCATGCTTACATCTATGACTCTTGATTTTTTTCCTAGGTTTTCTATCTCCAGGGTTGTCTCCCTTTGTGATTTTTTAATTGTTTCTTTTTCCATTTTTAGCTCCTGGATGGTTTTGTTCATTTCCTTTGTCTGTTTGATTGTGTTTTCCTGTGATTCTTTAAGGGATTTTTGTGTTTCCTCTTTAAGGGCTTCTAGGTGTTTATCTGTCTTCTCTTGTATTTCTTTAAGGGAGTTATTTATTTCCTTCTTAAAGTCTTCTATCATAATCATGAGATGTGATTTTAAATCTGAGTCTTGCTTCTCTGGTGTGTTGGGGTATCCAGGGCTCACTGTGTTGGGAGAACTGGGTTCCGATTATTCCAAGTAGCCTTGGTTTCTGTTTCTTAGGTTCTTGCCCTTGTCTTTTGACATCTGGTTATCTCTGGTGTTAGCTGGTCTTGCTCTCTCTGACTGTGGCTTGTTCCTCCTGCAAGCCTCTGTGTCAATACTCCTTGGAGACCAGCTCTCTCTGAGAGGAATTTGGGTTTGGAGAGCTGTGGTACAGGGTCAGCTCTGGAGCACAGACTGAAACCAGAAGGATCCTTTCTCAAGGTGTTCCTTGGTTCCTAGGTCATGATGACTCTTCGAGGGTCCCTCTTGAGCCAGGAATTTGAACAGAAGTCGTGGTCTTGCCTGTGTTCGAAGGTATGTCTGCACTCCTGGGAGACCAGCTCTCTCCTGGCCCTATTTAGGAATGGAGCCCTGTGGCACAGGATCAGCTAGCTCCCTGGCCGAAGAAGGAAACTGGAAGGCCACTTCTCGGTCAGGTCCCCGTGTCCTGAGGGTTCCGGGCGGATCCCTCTGAGCAGAGGTGCTGGTCTTATTCCCGCTCACAGGTATGTCCACACTCCTGGGAGGCTAGCTTTCTCCAGGCGCTAATTGTGCATGGAGCCTTGTGGCACAAACTCAGGTCCCTAGCCACAGAACGCTTTTTGCTTCTAAATTAAAGAAAAAAAAATCGTTTTTTTTTCTTTGTTTCCAGGAACAATATTGGTGTTTAGAAGCCTAATGTGGTGATACTCTTGAAAGGCTGAGGGAAGAGGATGTAATTTCTAAAGTGGCCACTAGATGGCGAAATTACCCCACAGTGTTAGTAAATCACACAGTTAACTGCCTCTGCATGAGGCAGTGGGGTTGACTGCTTGGTAAGGAGCCCTGTACAGTGGTTCATATGGAAGGGACTTCGAGAGTCAACCTGTTCACTTTGGTTTTTTCAAGACAGAGTTTCTCTGTGTAGCCCTGGCTGTCCTGGAACTCACTCTGTAGACCAGGCTGGCCTCGAACTCAGAAATCCACCTGCCTCTGCCTCCCAAGTGCTGGGATTAAAGGCGTGCGCCACCACTGCCCGGCTCACTTTGTTTTTTTTATTGTCATTTTTTTTTTGTTTGTTTTGGTTTGGGAACTTTAATATTTGCGACAAAGTCCTTTAAGTAATGTCCCTTCCCTTCCACTCTGCCCTTGCCGGTCTGTGGTTACCAGGCTATATAGCATACTCGCTAACCATTAGAATGAAACCTCTTCTGTTCCAAAGACCAGTATCAGAAGCCAGGGCCATCTGTGCAGAGCACAGGAATGCGTTTCATTGGAAGCCACCAGGCTGGGGACGGCTGCCACACAGAGCCTGGTTCTGCGTGGGTGGATATTGTGGTGCCCCACATGACCGTGTATGTTGAACCAGAAGGAGGGGAACCATGGCACCCCATGGTTCTCTCTTCAGTCCTGGCCAGAGCTCTTTAAAGGTCTCAATGCTCAGCGGTAGACACTGCAAAGCCTCGTGGGCTATCTCTGGGAAGAAAAGCTCTCTGTATCATTGTATAGTGTCCTGAGGGGAGACCATGGCTATGGCCAACTATTGGGGGTCTGTATAGACCTCAAAGTCATTCCAACAAGGACTGGTGTCACTCCCAAAGAAGTGGATGATGTTGAAGTCGTCCTCATCCAGGCCGAGGCTATATCGCTAATCCTAGTCCTTGGGCGAAGACATCAAAGCTAATCGTGCCTTCTCCAGAGACCCTCAGCCCCTTGTCATCAGACTTTGTCTCGAGGGCTACCACAAACTTCTGCCTGATATTCTCCTTCTTGTCCGGTTCATAGAACTTGATCCTCTCCTCCAGAGTGCGGCTGTGGCAGGTGGACGAATGGTCAGCATGCCATTCTGGAAATCAGTGAAGGTTCCGTGCTTCTTGGGCTGTCCGAGCAGGGCCATGTAACAGGCAGAAAGAAGCTGATCAAGTGTGTGAGCTCCTTCCCCGTGCGGTTCTCGATCAGCGGCTTGGGGAGCAGCCATCCATGCGCTGTCCCATTCTGAGCAAACACACGATCAGACTTCTCAATGACTTCATCCCCATCTCCAGCTGCTCAGCGATTTTACAGTAGTCAGTCTGAGCCGCCCACCACACCGATCTGTACCTCACTTTGCAGCTCCTGCAGGAGGCTGATACCTCAGGGTCATTTTTATTTTCTGGTGATCTGGTTTGAGGGTTCTGTCCACATCAAACAGGCAGAGGATGAACTCTTTCCTTCGGAATCCCTGAATCGTGACAGCCGTGGCTGCAGCTCCCCGCACCAAGTGCTGTCATCACCTGTATTACACTTTAATTGCACATGTGAGGCACAAATGCATTCTAACTGTAAAGGATTCACTCTACCCATCCCCCCTTCTCTATGCTTTTACTGACCCCAGAGAGCACCAGACTTGAATACTTTGGGGGAATTGCTGTATAATTCTTTCTATGTGACATGCATGTATCCATCCTTTCTGTCTGTTTTTCAAAAGATTTATTTACTTATATTTATGTGTGTAGGAATGCTTGCATGAATTCATGTGTTCCACATGTATGTTAGATGCCTCAAGAGGCCAGAGGGTACCCTCCCCTGAAACTGGAGTTACAGAGAATTGAAAGCCATCTGATGTGGGTGCAGGGAACTGAACCCTGGTCCTCTGCAAGAGCTTTAAGTGCTCTTAATTGCTGAGCCATCTCTTCAGCCCTCATCAGTCCTTTCTTAACAAGTGTCTCTGTCACCTCCCCATTTTGATAGCGCAGGGGCAGGCAGCACTGTTGTCAGGACAATATTGATCCTGCTCTGGGGTTCACACAGACTCAAGTTCTAAAAGTTGACTTTGAGCCGGGCAGTGGTGGTGCACGCCTTTAATCCCAGCACTTGGGAGGCAGAGGCAGGTGGATTTCTGAGTTCGAGGCCAGCCTGGTCTACAGAGTGAGTTCCAGGACAGCCAGGGCTACACAGAGAAACCCTGTCTCGAAAAACCAAAAAAAAAAAAAAAAAAAAAAAAAAAAAATTGACTTCATAGCAGTGGTTACTACTTTTGGTCAAACTATTTAGCTCCCATCATGCCTCTGTTTGCTCATTTATCAAGGCATCAGGGCCTCCTAAATCAAGTCAGGACATGCACATGCTCCCAGCTCAGTGGCTGGCGGAGATAATTCATTTTCTTTCTTATTACTCTTTTTCTTTGTCACACACACACAGACACACAGACACAGACACAGACACAGACACAGACACACACACACACACACACACACTAATAGTGGAAAAGCACGTACCTCTGCTCCTTGAATCCTCTAAAGCTGGTCATGTGGGCACAGAGAACACATGTGATCACACCAACCAGGCTCCAGCCCAGTGACCCAGTAACCCACAAGCAGGAATCTTACCAATGTCAAGACCTTTCTTGGCCACAACGTCTCTGCCCCGTCCATGTTCAGGGCAAGAGCTGTATCTGGGAGTTGGAGGGGAACGGCAAGTCTAACATGGAATTTGGCAAGGCTGAACTGACCGGAGGAGTTCAGACTCAGTTCAGGCCTGCAAAATCATGGCAGACTTTGGCATTCAAAAGTTGGTATGCGTCTAACAGTCTGTCTGCCCTTAGCCCTACTTTCACAGGTGAGCAAATGGACACTCTGGGGATGATGTCATCATCTGGGCCAGTGTCACACACTGAGCAGTAAGATGAGAATCAGTCCAGTCACATGGAACCCAAGGCCCAGGCCCCTCAGCACAGGTTTATCAGGGTCTTCTACGGGTCTGTACAACGGACACTATGCTGGCCAGAGGAAGGCTGGTTAGTAAGCGAGGTGCAGGGGAGCTTCTGGCAGCAAAAGCTTAGGGAGAGTGTTCTCTTCCCAGGGAGTGTTGCAGCTCTTATCAGACAGATGCTTTTAGGCAACAGAGTAATTCTCATACCTTTATGCCTTCTGGATAGGATCTTATATACAGTTTTGGGGTGGGTTGGGGTCTGACAGCCAGCAGGCATTTTCTATTGGCTTGGTCTGAGATATTAGGGATGCCTCATCTACATGTGGAGGGGCTTCTTGGGGGTGCTGCCCCTACGTGACTGATGTTCACAACCCTCTCTATGGGGGGCTGTGGCTACATGACAGGGAGCTGGTGTCAGGAGCAGGTGAAGCTCCTACTGTCCCTTTGGGTCCCCGGAGCTTCCGACCCAGCTCAATCTTACCAAGGTACCTGTCATAGACCACTGCCCCACAGTCTCCCAGAGAGCCACGCTCAACCATCAACACTTTATATTATGTTTCCACAACACAGTCATCTTTGATTTGAAAAGTGTCAGGCTATTGTGGATGCTACTTCAAAGGTATTTGAAGAAACAAACAAACAAAGTATAATGGTAAAACATTTCCCCCAAACTGAAACAAAGTCCAAAGAAATAGTTAATCTGTTTCTGTTAAAAAAAAAAGTCTTCCTGATAAATTCAGCTGAGAAAGAGGCTATGGGTGGTCCTCAGGGTGATCAGCTGATCTGCAGGTTCAGGGAGCCATTGTCCCTCCGTGTAGAGCAAGCTTTCCCAGATGGGGCTGTTGCTTCCTTTCTCTCTCCCTGGGAGCAGCTGCATGAGTGACAGCAGCAGCTTGTTTCCCCATGGGTATGAATGTCACTTGTGACCCCTGCAGTCTTCCCTGGGAATAGATCTCAGCCTGCATGGTAATCCACATCGGGTTGAGCTCTTTCTGAAAAAAGGAGAACTGTCTCTTTACGTGATTCTCATCTTGCTTAAATCAACTCTGGGCAGTTTCACAGGGTCTCTGGTACTCTCTAAGAATGTCACCCATGCAAATCCCTGGATTTCTGTTCTTGGGAAGTCTGGATGGTATCTCCAGAGACAAGGAGGGTCTATTTGCCATGTAGGATGAAGAAATCAAAGCAGACATCAAAGTAGAATCCTTCAGTGCCCCATTACTGTCAGTGTGAGCCAGTGTTCTCTGAAAACAAACAAACAAACAAACAAACAAACAACAACACAACACACCTGTATTAAAGATTAGAATTCCTGCGACTTCCGTGAGTTGGAATGTTGCAGATCTAGGACCAAATTATCTTGATCTATCTTTAGCCCCTTGATAACCATTCACTGCCCTTCTGTGTGTCTATCTAATGTCCTTGTAAGTATCCGATGAAGCAATCTGAGATGTAGTGGATGAACAGACAGCTGATTTCCGTGAACCCAAAGGCTAAGAATGTCTGTAGCAGAGAGTTCCTTGCTGTGACTGCATGTTCCCACCCACGTGTTTGCAAAGTGCCTCAATTTATGCCTCTCTTTTCTTCTGTAACTATAAAAACTTGACGAAACTCTTACCAGTTTCATATTTGGTGTTTGGAGGTAACCGTCACTCACATTTCTCTCTGGAATAAATGCCATCTATTCCCTCACATTTCTCTCCAGAATAAACGCTATCTAGTCCCTTAGGAGGGAGAGCTGTGCTTTTGCGTGGGTGAATGCTGGGATGAGCTGGGGAGCAGTGTCACGTGTGGGCGGGTTCCTTCCTCTCCAGGCAGGTGAGGAGGGAAGCAGCTCCAGGCTTTGGGTTTTAGACATTTGCATCACCATGGGGTAAGTACAAAGCTTTGTAATACAAAAGAAATATCAACATAGAGCAAAGCTGTGGACGAAAACTTTCACACCCAGCAGATGGGAATTAAACTGGCTCTGATGAAGTCTCCATTAAAGAGGCTTAGAGAGCCAGTCATTTTCATTTTTCTAGGTAGAGACTGCTACTCTCTGCAGTCGGGCTGTGAATAGGCTCCTGGTAACTCTGTTTCAATAGAATGCTTCCTTCTCTTTGCATGAATTGCTGTTGACTGTCTCGGAACATCTTCTGTCTCCCGTGCCCTTCCATTTGTCTTGTCTCTGAATAGAATGGTACCAAAGCCATCCATGGAAAAGCTGCCCTGAATTAGGCAGACACAAGCCTGCTGGCAATAGCAGGGTTTGGATGGCTGCTATCTTGCCTCTCCAGGAAGCAGGGAGCTTCAGGGGCAGGGGCCGGGGTGGGGGTGGGGGGGAGTCAGCTGAGTTGGTGCCTTGCTGAGCAGTGCTTATTCACCACCCAGTGCCTTCTCCTTAAATGAAACGGTTTCCAGAATTCTAACATCTCAGATGCCCAAAGGAGAGGAAGGAGCCTGAGATGAAAGGGGAAAAGAGCCCAAGCAAAAAACCAACCACTTTTCAAACCCAGTGAAATGAAATGCCAGCTTTGATCGCTGTAGTAGGAACAAAGGGACAGTTAAGGGCCAGTCTACTTAGGGACCCTTGTCACCTGAGCAAGATGGCCTTAAGGTTGCCCTTAGATTCAATAAATTTCCTTTCTTCCTTCCTTTCTTCCTTCCTTCCTTCCTTTCTTCCTTCTTTCCTTCCTTTCTTTAAATACACATTTTTATTTGTTGAGCAGAAAACTTTAGTGATGATACTGGTACAGGGAAAGTAGGGTGTCTTTGAATGGGAAAGAGGCCCTCCTCACTCCGGGCAGGTTTTATCTTAGGAGCACGGGTGCCAGACACCCAGTCACACAACACTTCACCAGGTCAGTAGCCTCCAGGCCCTTGTCTTGTGAATCTAAAGGATCAAAGCTACAGATTACAGCAGTGAGTTTTAGGTGGGATATCACTGAGCTAGGCTAGGGGCATCAGGACTGATGGCAGAAGTTGGGGTGAGGCATGGGGAGATGTCATCCATGAGGTGTCAGTCATGTCCTCCCGTGTAGCTTGAGTCAGGCATAAAAGACAGCAAAGAATCAGGAAGCAGCAGTCCCTTCTGGCATCTTCTTAGGACTGTTGCTTTGTGGTCCCTGCCCCATGTGACCAGTTTCCATCTCCTGTTCTCATGGCATTGTGTATCTGTAACAGAGCTCTTGGGGATGTCAGGAGGGAGTGGCTCTGTGGAGCTTCCCAGAGGAACCGCACCGCAGGAAGACTGTGCTTAGCAGAGTGCTGAGGAGCCTGGGCTCTGGGCTCCATGAGAGAGCACTTGTTCTCACCTCTATGGCTTGGTGTGTCATGATGTCTCCGTGAATAATTTTCCTCACCTGTGAAGCTGGAGCGAAGGACAGACAGACTGTTGTGAGAATTATAGACTAGAGTGCAAGATGCTTAGTGTAGCGCTCAGCTCTGGGTGCTCATTCAGAACTTCTGCAGACACACTCATTATTATAGTATGACCAACCAAGAAGGACCTTAACCAACCACGTATGACCTTAACCAACCACGTATAACTTTATGCAATGAAGTGTGACCTTAACCACACAAGTGTGACCTTAAACCACCCAAGTGTGACATTGACCAACCAAGTATGACCTTAACCACCCAGGTGTAGCCTTAACCAATCAAGCATGACCTTAACCACCCAAGTAAACTTATGGAAGAAACAGAGTAACTGGGGAAGCAATTCCTTTGATTTCATACCTCCTTGTACTGCTCCGATCATTTAACTAAATACTTCTTCTACTTAGAAACTTTAATCAGCTAGGGAATCTCTACTTCTAGCAATTAAGGGAAATAGCCAGATGGCACTATGGATGGAAAATATTGCTTCAATAAAACCAGGGCCACTTTATAGTTAAAATTTGGCATCAGATGACCTACGTAAAAAATAGAAATTAAACCCTTGGGTCAAATATTTCTTATGCCTAACTCTTTCTCCTATGACCTTTAAATTTGATTGGTTTAAATATATTGGATTATTATTATTATTATTATTATTATTATTGATACTATAGTCTTTTATGGGTGGAGATTAAAAAAACTGGTATCACAATTTTGTCAGAGTGTGACATTTTGCTTTTATTTGGGAAAGTTGGGAGTGAAGAAAGCAAAAGCTAAGGAAGTATCAGGAGGTTGAGAAGCAGATGGGGTTAGTAAGGGTGGGGGAGGAGAATAGGAGCACAGAGGACTTGATTCTGGGTGGTCTGATCTGCTCCTGCTGCTCACTCACTCTCTCCCGCCATCAAAGGATTTGGGGGAAGTAAAGGAAAGAGACCTGGAGTGGCTGAAAGAGCAAGAGCCTCCTTAGGAGGGTTGATTTGAGAAAGATAAATATTTAGGGGAGGGAAGAAGTGAGCTAGAGCTGTCACAGGTGCCAAGGGAAACACATACAGCCTGGGAGAGGCTGGGAACGCTGATTTTCTCCTGTAAGGAGCAGAAGGCTCTTTGAATTGTGGTGCAGACTCCTCTCTCTCTCTCTCTCTCTCTCTCTCTCTCTGTATGTGTGACATGCATGCTCATGTGTGTGGAAACCAACAGTTAACTTTTGCTGTCATTCTTTAGGAATCATCCCCCCCCCCCCATCTGTGTGAGTGCACACAGGCCAAATCATGGTATGTGAAGGTCAGAGGCCCACTTTCAGGAGCTGATTTACTTCCCACCACTTAGGATCTGGAGAATAAGTCAGCACCATTACCCATAGGGACATCTTGCTGATCACCATACCCTATCCCAACTTTGTTTTTTGAGAGAGAATGGCTTACAGGGACTCAGGTCCCAATGCTTAGGCAAACTAACAAAGAGCAACCTGTTTCTGCTTACCCAGTGCTGGGATTACAAGCTTGTCCTACCATGCCTGGCTTTTTACATGGGTCCTGGGGATTAAATTCAGTGTGTAACAAGCACATTAACAGCCGAGCCATCTCCTCAACATCCGAGGCAGGTTCCAGAGGCCCCAAAATCTAGTCTTGTATATAGTAGCATAATTTGTTTTTATTTGTTCCTTTTCAGAATTCCAAAGTCTAGACATGGAAAGGATGATAAGTCACACATATATATATATATATATATATATATATATATATATATATATATATATATATATATATATATGTATGTATATGTGTGTGTGTGTGTGTATACATACACACACACATATAGTGTCAAAGAGGCTTGTTAAAGTGTAAATGTCTTAGCCATATGCATAGCTCCTGATTCAGTGAGTCTGGAGTGGGGTCTGAAAATTTAAATTACTAGCAAGTTTTTCAGTGTTGTGAAGTCTGACTCAAGGACCCCAGGAGGTGGGAGAGCCAAGGAGAAGGATCCTGAGTCCCTGGTGCCCTTTACACCCTGTGTCACCTCTGGGTTATTCCCACAGGGCAGAATCAGCATCAGTCTAGTTTGAGCCACAGGTGAAGGTCCGCAGAAGGCTGGAGGACGTGGGGTGCCTGTGCAGCTGGTGTGCAAGTTCAACATAGGTGCCTTTTATTTGGAAAAATAATAAAACAAAGGTGATTGCTGCTTTACTGCGGCAGCGTCTTTGATGAGTGTATCGCTGGTAGGCAGCGGGCTGAGAACATTCTTTCCATACCAACCCCCTGAGCTTATTTCTTGCCGTGGGAAAACTGAGACATTCTTATTCCTGCATGTTCTCATCGGTTAAGTGAAGCATGAGATTTCAATGTTATGTGAGGAGGAGTATTTGGGGAATTATCTTAGAAATTACTAGAATTCTGTTTGCTGAGTGCTTACTGGGCTCCAGGTACCATTTATCCTTATGTAGTCCCTTTAATGGAAAATTGCTAGTATTTCTATTTTTCAGGTGAACAAACTGAGGTTTGGAACATATGCTGGTTAGGTATTTTTTCAGTTTGATACAAGCTAGGATCATCTGGGAAGAAGGAATCCCGATTGGAAGTGTGGGTGCTTCTGCTAGATTGGCCTGTTCAAAAGCCTGTGAGGAATTTTCTTGCTTAATGACTGATGGAGGTTCAGCCCATGGTAGGTGGTACTACTTGCTGGGCAAGTGGTCTTGGGTTATATAAAAAGCAGGCTTAGGGAGCCATGGAAAGCCAGTCAGTGTGATGGTTTGCATATGTTCCACCCAGGGAGTGGCACTATTAGAAGGTGTGGCCCTGTTGGAGTAGGTGTGTCACTGTGGTGTGGGCTTTAAGACCCTCATCCTAGCTGCCTGGAATTCAGTATTCTGCTAGCAGTCCTCAGATGAAGATGTAGCACTCTCAGCTCCTCCTGTACCATGCCTGCCTGGATGCTGCCTTGTTCCCAGATGATAATGGACTGAACCTCTGAACTTAAATGTTGTCCTTGTAAGAGTTGCCTTGGTCATGGTGTCTGCTCACAGCAGTAAAACCCTAAGACAGTCAGTAAGCAGCACTCCTCTGTGGTCACTGCTTCAGTTCCTGCTTCCAGGTTCCTGCCTTGAGTTGCTACCTGACATTCTTTGGTGATGGAACATGAACCTAGAAATGTAAGATTAAACAAACACTTCCTCTGTTGAGTTGCTTTTGGTCATAAAGTTGGCCTCAGGGATAGAAACTATCTAGGACAGAAACATCAGGTCACATGTGAGGTGATTGTAACCCAAGGTTGCCAGATCCCAACCCCTGGTCTCTGACAACTTGTAATGTCCTCTCTCCCACAAATGACCCGTCTCCACTCGGTATTTATTAACAGTAGTTTAGTTTAGCACCTCCATGTGTTCAGATGTGTATATATTTGCTCATTTAAACAGTTAACTCTACTTTGCATAATTTAGACAGCTGATCTCTGATCTTGGAAGCATCTGGGAGAACTGTTCATTGGATACAAGAGAATGTTCCAGAGTTTAAAAGATGACAAATAAGTTCTCTGGAGTCAGGGCTGTGAGAATTAACTTCCATACATGGAAGATGTTGGAATCTAATACACTGTTAGGCTTAATAAGTAACCACCTGTCCACAGGGCCAACAAAGAGGGAGCCTCGTTTCAAGCAGTGACCATGGTAACTCTTCAAGTTTTCTGCCTTGAAAGCCGTATCACATCTCCAGACATCCAGGCCCACACTGAGTGGGAATCGTTAGCTCCCACTGGGACAAATCCATTCATTTCTGCAGAAGCCTTTCTGGTCCTGGGCCTCTGGCTGCTTCTTAGCATCAATTTGTCTTTAGACTTCTACTTTTCCTTCAGAATTTACTTCTATTCCTTCCCCTTAAACTTAAATGAGCTTATTTTGAATCAGATGATTAACAATTAATTAACTAATTAATCCTCTTTACTTGGTTGGGATTATTAGAATCAAGCTACACCAAGAACAGAGTGTATCTAGAATTCTGAGCAAACCCCTAGAGATGATCACATTTATTTATTTATCTCATTAACATTTTTTATTTAATATATTTGACCATGTTTTCCCTTCTCCTAAGTTCTCCCAGATCCCAGCTCCTCCCCACCTCCCTACACACACACACACACATACACACACACACACACACACACACACACACACACACACACACACACACACACACACTCCCAAAAGGAAAATCGAAACACACAAATGAAACCCAATAAGACAAAAAATACTAAAAACGAGCAAACAAAATGACCAGCCCCCAAACATGGAGTTTATTTTGTGTTAGCCAACTTCTCATGGGATGGGGCCTGGAGTCGGTCAGTGACATACCATTGGAGAAAACCGATCTTCCCTTTGACAACTGCAAATAGCTTCTTGGTTAGGGGTGGGACTATCATCCACTTCCCCCTACCAGGGCTGGAGCCCCATCTGGCTTGAACCTGGGCAGATCCTATGCATGCTGCTACAGTCTCTGTCAGTTCATACATGCATCAGGCCTGTTGGGTCTGGAAAACACTCCTTACTTGGAGTCACCTAGCATCTCCTCCTTGACGTGGATCTCTAAGCCTTGTGGAGAAAGGATGAAGACGTCCCATTTAGGGCTGGGTGCTCCAAAGTCTCTCTCTCTGCACACAGAGTTATGGATCTCTGTGTTAAATACAATCTGCTGCAAGAAGGAGACTCTCTAAATGATCACTTTTTTTTTTTAACATGAATTCAAAACTTTGTGAGCTAAAATTTCTAAACATACTGCTTAGTGACTTTAAAACAAACGGAAAACCCATAGCGACCTGACTTAGGCTCTGTCTGCTTCAAAGCTTGGTTTGGGGGTTTTGGTAAACATTCTCTGTAAAGGACCAGATGTTAGATATTTCGGATCTATGCCCAATTAATGGTCTCTGTGGTGTTAGGAAAGCATAGTTGATAATACATAAACAAATGAGCACGGCTGTGTTGCAAAACACGATGTTTAGAAAGGCAGACTGTGGCTGGACTTGGGTTGTTAGCTATGATTTATTCACCCTGGTTTTGGATGATGATAGGAATTAATTCAGTCACAATTGAAGAGGGTTTAAAGATGCTGAGAAAAGCTGTGGGAAGGAGTAACTGAAGATTGACTTAGAGCTGTCTCAATATCCTGGTCTTTGTTTAAGGTGCTGAGGTTTGAAATGGGATGGAGTGAAGGACAGTTACACACTCTAGTTTAAAAGATGACCCAAGAGGACAGAGGGTAGACAGGGTAGGCGTAGACTCTATGGAGGAGCATGTGCATGAAAAGACCTGAGATCTTACTTTGCCTAAAGCTTAGGAGTCTTTGAGACTGCTGAACAGACAGCTTATTATGGGCTGTAATACAGGTTCACTAATTCTTGGATAAGATCACCCAAGCAGGGTGGTATGTAGTGCCTCATTTTAAGAGTCTACTGGCAAAAACTCCAAGCTCCTTCAGATGAGAGACATTGGGATGCTTAGGGGCCAGGGCAACATCATGTATAAGGATGAGTGAACCTCTAGTTAGAAAAAAGAGAGAACCAAACTGAAGAGAAACCACTATTTCACGTAACTAGATTTCCACAGTGGAAGGAGGTAGGGCTTATGAGTGAATTCAAGGACCTCTGGGACTGGAGCATAGCAACTGCTGTGAACTTGACTGAATGTGTGTAGACAGAGAGCAGAAGGTCAAGTCAAGGATAATGCCATCCATCACTCACACCCATCTCTTGGGAGCTGTGAGCTAAACACAAGTGCTGCGTTTACTATTTGAGGAGCAGCAGAACAGTGCTGGGCACTGAAGGGTTAAGGAGATACAGTAATGTTCTTCTGTGCAGCACAGAAGCCAGAATTTCCATGGTGTAACAAAATGGTCTCTAAGCAAAGATTAAAAGGGTGAGACCAGATGGGTTATTTTTATTGTTTGTAAAAATCCCATAAAATATTCTCTATAATGTACAATGTCTTTGGCTGGGCAGGCATTCAAGTACTGAAAGAGGGTAATAAAGTCTATTTTCCAACAAATTGCTTGTACCAGTCAATGGAGAAGAAGGAGAGTTAGTAACAAACGTGCATGAGTTGTTCAGGTGGTCTCTGCCTCCTGCACTCTCTCACCGAGGCCTTTGAAGGATGAGGGTGGTTCAGGAAGGCAAACTTTCTTAGGGTTTCTGCCCTGAGGCTGGAGTTCTCTGCTATAGAACACACTGTCTCTTCCTAAGTCAGGGCAGGGCGCTTCTCCTGTGTCCCTGGATCAGGGTGAAGTACTTTATACATCTTGCTTCTTTTATTCCTCTGCAGCAGTGCGTCCTCAGGCAAGGGTGACCTCTGTCCCTTCAGAGGGACTTCTGGCAATATATGGAGTCATTCTGAAGAACGTAACTGGTTAAAAGGGAGATGCTACCAGAGTAGGTTTGTTGGAGTTGTGGGATGATCCCAAAAGTCCTGCAGTATGTAGGACAGTCTCCACAGCGAAGGATTATTTGATCCCAGAAAGTCATAATGCTGAGATCGAGAAACCTTGCTTTATGGGTTAGTGGGTATACTTGTCATTCCTGTTTTACAGACTTAGAAACCAAGATGCTTAATATGGTCAAATGTCCTTCAAGGCAAGAAAATAGATAGGCATTTTACTGCCTTGGTCTGTACTTCATTTTTTTTTTTTTTTTTAATAATCAGGACTCCCAGGTGCATGGTTGTTGTATTCTGGAACCAGCATGGATATGGAATTCTATTATTAAGTACTAAAATATTGGCAAGCAATGACTTTCTTCAATGATAAAGTTGTTAATAGAATCAAACCATAGGGACTCTAGAGGTCTAAACAGATGGAGGCCTGGTCTGCTAATCTTCACTGGCTATGGTTCTCCTAGTCAGTTATTAGAATTGTCTAGCAACTTCTCTCCCGGTGGTTCAGAGGATGGCTCTGTAGCTATCTTCTATAACATTCATGGAGCAATTAGCAAGAATAGGCTTATTGCACCTTGTTCCTAATTAGTTCTCTCTCTCTCTCTCTCTCTCTCTCTCTCTCTCTCTCTCTCTCTCTGCATGCTAGCTCCTCTGTCTTGCCTGTGCACAAATATGTGCATACATGTGGAGACCAAGAGACAACTTGGATGTTGTTCCCCAGGCAATGCCCACCTTTAAATCTTTTCTTGAGACTGTCACTAGCCGAGATGCCCCCGGTTGAGTAGTCTAGGCGGCTAAGAAGAGAAATAATAGCTGTGACACGGAGGGAAGGGAAATAGGCTGCATATTTCTATAGAAGGTTGCTGAAGCAGAAGTCCTGAGATTTTAAGATGCAGCACCTGCAAGTAGAAGGAGGAGACTATAGCACTAAATAATGATCAAAACATCAAATCATCCAGTTGGTGAAGCTGGCCTGCCTTGGCTAATGGCCATCTGACCATCTCTGCCCTTTCCCATCTGCCTCGTAAGTTCATTGGCAGTAGTGTGATGCCCAGTGAGCCTGCAGGATCTTCCTGTCTCCTATTTTTCAGTGCTGGGATTATAAGCATGTGTTACTGTACCCAGATTTTTTTTTTTTTTTTGAGACAGGGTTTCTCTGTGTAGCCCTGGTTGTCCTGGAACTCACTCTGTAGACCAGGCTGGCCTCGAACTCAGAAATCCAACTGCCTCTGCCTCCCGAGTGCTGGGATTAAAGGCGTGTGCCACCACTGCCTGGCCTGTACCCAGATTTTTACAAACATGGGCACTAGAGTTCTAGCTCAGCTCCTCATGCTTACATGGCAAGTATTTTACTGAGAAATTTCCCCTGCCCCTTGCTGGATTTTCTGAGCATTTTATTGCCAAATGCACTGAAATCTTATGGGAAGACTGAGCTAGCCATGGAAAAGGTAATTTGATCAATGTTGATTAGAGGGCTGAGGTCTCTTTTCCAGGTGTTTCTTGAATAAACCATGAATCCTGAGACTTTATTTTTGCCTACCACCTGAGAGGTGACTGCAGAGCTTCTGGTGGCCCACAGAATGAGAAGAGAGGTCATGGTGCAGGAGAGGCTACTTGGTAGGAGATGCCCATTGAAAAGTTTCTTTCCTACTCCCAGTTCTGCATCAGCCCCCAAATTTAGATGGTATTAGTCTCACTGTCTAACGGAGCAAGGGACTCTGAGGGTTTCATTTATTACCGAGAGTCAAATACTAAAATAACCTGGAGAAATGAGATGCCTTCTTCAGACTGCCAAAGAGGAAGGGAATTGTTCTGTGACTTAGAAGTATCTCTTCCAGTTAATCATTGCTGAGTCTTTGCTGCCAGCCATCCCTATAAATCTTGATGAAAGTAGGAAGAGAGTGATAGATGTGGCATGGAGGGCTGTGGGAATAGGCTGCATGTTTCTACATGAGGTAGCAAGGATAGACAAGCAGGCAGGAGCCCTGAGATCTTAAGCCGCATCACTTTCAGGCAAAAGGTGGAGCATGATGAATAATGTCTGAACCCTTAGGGTAGCAGAGCTGGCCGCGCTTGACTGGTGACCATCTGATGCTCTCCTCCCTCACAAGTTCTTTGCCAGCAGAGAAACATACTTAGTTCAGAAACGCATTCTTGTCTCTCCTAATGTTTTGATCAATTACAAAAACATGGAATCAGTTGAAGGGGACTGGAGACAATATCTTGTTTGTGCTCTGTCCTTCATTAGAGTTCCCAGCTTTGCTGGTCCCATGACGGTGAAACTAAGACAGGAATAATCTTTCCTGACTAGACAAATAACTGGGAGAGAAGCTCTGATTTTCAATTCAAAAGGATTCCCAGACATGCTGTGTTAATTTCTGGGGTCACAGTCCTCTTCCCCTCAAATTAAAAAAGACAGTCATTGACATCTGCTAGCATTCTCATGACCGCATGCAGAGGCAATACCTTGCAGGGATAGTCACCTTCCTGGTGGTTCTGTGGAAAGATTTAAGATATCTTCTTCTGGTTTAGAGTCCTTAAGGCCTTGTCTTCATTTTCACAAGCTTCAATAGTTAAAAAGCACACAAGTGTGTGACTTACCATCCTTACTGCTAAGCTTCCCTGTTTTAATCAGACACTGGAAGGAGTGAGGGCATCTGCCTGCTCAGTCATAACTTGGTCTAGCTTCCACTCAGTTGTTCATCCACTGGCTGGACTTTCCCAGTGATCCTTTCTCACTGCTCGTGACTGAACTCCATCACTCCAGTGAAATATACATAATTTGGGGGAGACTCAAGACCAATATCCAGCTATAATGCCCCAATAATCAGTGCTGACGGTGATGCTGGAAGTGGAAAGGAAGTCAACAGGTCTGGTGAAGGTGTGATGTTTGATAACGTGGGGAACTGGAGTTCTACACAGGAGAGTGATGAGTTCTTTTCTGAACAGTTCTAGAATATCTAAGATAGCAGTGAAGGTGAGGTTGTAAGGAGTTGTATTTTATATAGAACAGGTCTCAGAAGGAGCTGAGATTCACAAAGGATGTTAGCTCTAGTAAACAGCGGCATGTCTTTGGTGTTGATATGGTTAATCGTTCAAAGGGTCAGGTTTAATTACCTAGCAAGAGTGGAGCATAGAGAAGACGGGAAGAGGAAAGAGGAGCCCCCCCCCCCAACATGTCTCTACACTGAAGGGCTAAGAGGAGATAGGGTAGCGTAGGCAGGGGAGGTGAGCCATAGAGAAAGGAGGAGCTGAAGACAGAAGAAAAAGTATCTATGTTTACTATTGCTCAAGGGTGGGTAGGAAAGGATGGAGATGAGAACAGATGATGTCTCTGCTCTGTTGTGAACAAAGGGAACAAATTAAAGGAGAAGTTCATTTTGCCTCAAGTTTTCACGGTAGTGGGGAAGGCACGGCAGGGTTCATGGTAGCAGGGCTCAGTGGCACGGAAGTTCTTGACCCTGTCTTAAGCCAGAAAGCAGAGAGCAGTCTGAACTAGGATCTGAGCTTTAATCTTCAAAGGCCAACTCCTCCTGACCTGCTCCCAACTAGCCTCCTGCCCTCTCAGGGTTGCACAGCTTCTCAAAATAGCTTTGCAATTTGACAAGCATTCAAAACATGAGCCTGTGGGGGAAATAACAGGTGATGGGAGATGTCAGACATTTGAGAAAGACTTTCCACGAAATGCTGAAAATAGACACCTAGGATGATGAGAGAGAGAGAGAGAGAGAGAGAGAGAGAGAGAGAGAGAGAGAGAGAGAGAGAGAGAGAGAGAGGGAGGGAGGGAGGGAGGGAGGGAGGGAGGGAGGGAGGGAGGGGAAGGCTGTAGATCCACGAGTGGAGAGTATGTGGATCCACGGGTGGAGAGTGTGTGGATCCACGGGTGGAGAGTGTGTGGCTCCACGGGCGGAGAGTGTGTGGCTCCACGGGCGGAGAGTGTGTGGCTCCACGGGCGGAGAGTGTGTGGCTCCACGGGCGGAGAGTGTGTGGATCCTCGGGTGGAGAGCGCGTGGATCCACGGGTGGAGAGTGCGTGGATCCATGGACAGAGAGTGTGTGGATCCACGGGTGGAGAGCGCGTGGATCCGCGGGTGGAGAGCGCGTGGATCCATGGACAGAGAGTGTGTGGATCTACGGCTGGAAAGTGTGATTTTGCTGTGATGTTGGTGGATGGAAGAACAGCTGCAGAGACAGGTGAGGAAAACACAGAAAATACCCAGAGCAGTGGTTCTCAACCTTCCTGATTATGTGACCCTTTAATACAGAGTTCCTCATGTTGTGGTGACCCCCAACCATAAAATTATTTTGTTGCCACTTCATAGCTGTAACTATTATGAACTATAATATAATATCTCTGTCATGAATTGTAAAGTAAATATTTGATATACAGGATATCTAGTAGGTGACCCCCAAAGGGGTCATGATCCACTGACTGAGAACTGTTGGCCCAAAGGGATAGATTGAACCTACAAGAGGGTGGGCTCATGTGACAAAATCTTAGGTATAAAGGATGAGATAAAAGTTCACAGTTAACACTAGAAAAGGGATGCACATCCTCCCCTGCATATTCAGAGGCCAGGCAGCTCGGGAAGCAAGCCAGCTGTCCGAGGGACAGGAAAGAGGAGCTGAGGTAAAGGGCAGTACCACTGTAGTCCTGCAGGAGGCTATGAAGAAAGTGGGTGGCGTATTAGAGAAGAGTAAGACAGGTTTAAATTGCTTCCATCTGGAGCAGGCTAGACAGTTAATAAGAATGCATAAAAAGGTTAGTGAGCAAGTGATGCTGAACAACACAGATTGTAATGGGGGCTGGTCAGCAGGCGTTTGCAATTTCCAACAGCTTGGAAACAGGAGTGGATAAAATGGGTGATTTGGCTAAGCTGGAGCTAGGAATTGGCATGATTACAGGCTGGGGTTAAATCTGAGAGGGATGCTTCAAGTTATTTCTATGTGTCCATTTTTAAACATAGAGCCATTTCTGACGGGCGGCTCACAGGCTTCTCAGGTCTCGAATGGCCTAGCACAAAGACACTCTGATCTTCCACCAGAGAGCCCTCTGGAGGAGATTTTCCTGACACAATACATTTGAAAAGTGAGTTTTTTTGGGGGGGAAAGGATTGAGGGAAGGATTGAAGCAAAACTCAGAGAAATAAGAGAGACTTGGAATCGAGAGGCAGAGAGCCCGAGGAGAACAGGAGTCTCTGAGAGGGTAGTGGAGCTCTTTGGCCTCCGATCTCTGTCAGGAATCACACTGTGTAAACTTTCCGGCTCTTTCTTGTGTAACAAGCACAGAAGGCTCAGATATGAGCCCAGGGTTGCAAAGCAAAGAAGGAAAAGATTAAGGTCCAAGCCTAGGTTTGTGAGGCTCTTAAGTCTGGAAAGCACTCACCACATGTCCTACCATCCTCTTGGCAGCTTCAAAAGTTATGAGGAAGGGAAGTGTCCTTTGCTCTCAGAGGGTACAGCTTGTGACATATGAACAATGCCTACGCCAGTGACCACTTCTGCAAGGTGGAATTCATCACATCTGATGTTTGGAAACATGCTAAATTATTTAATTCTGCCATCCATGCCCCTTTTGAGGGAAGTAGACTGGTTAGAGTCTGAGTGAGAGAAAAAGGAATCCTTTACTTACTTTCCACGGGATATCTAATAGAAGACAGAAGGAGGCATGGTCTCCCTAATCGTGTAATGGAGGCCATCAGAGGGGAAGACGTGGTGGAACGGACAATAAATAAACTTACAGATCCGTAAAGAGAAAGCCTCTTGAGGGGCCTTGTGAGCCCAGGGGAGCTGAGAGCTCACAAGTCAAGCAGACTGCACAGTGGGAGCTGAAACCATAGCTAGAGACTTGCCTGCTTCAGAAAGGGAGACTAAGGCTGGGTGATGGCTAGTCAGCCGAAGCATTTGGCAGACAAGCGTGAGGACTGCAGCTTGAATTCTCAGAAACCCACTTAAGAGCCTGGCAGATGTGGTGCCTGCTTGCAACTGCAGCTTCAGAAGGCGGGGATGTGATGGCCAGAGCAAACTGACTAACAGCACCAACCACACTGGCAAACTCTGGATTTTAGTTGAGAGACGGCACCATGGAGAGTCATGTGGAAGAATGATAGGTGGCAGAGGAGGGCCTTCTTGGCCATCAGGGGGAGGAGAGGCCCTTGGGCCTGAGGGGGTTAGAGGCTCCAGTATAGGGGAATGCCAAGGAGGGAAGACGGGAGTGGGTGGGTGGGAGAATACCCTCATCGAGGCAGCGGGAGGGGGAGGGGATGGGGGGCTCCAAAGTGGAGGCCTGGAAAGGGGGAAACATTTGAAATGCAAATAAAAGTATCAAAAAAAAAAAAAGATGTTTCTTGAGGAAAAAAAGAATGGTTGTGGATGATTCGTGAAGTCTACCCTGGGATTCTGCATGCAGGCACATGTGTGTATGCACACACGCATGCAAAACCATGCACACACGCGCATACCACTCACACGCATGGGAACATGGAAAAGGGAAGAAAAGTGAACATTCCCACTTGTCACCTGACAGGTCAGAACTCTAAGTTAGAAGGTAGACCCTGGCTTCTCACTTTTCAGCTTTACTTTTCTCAGAGCCAGGAGTGGAGGCCAAAGGTGTGAAGGAGCACCTTCCGGGAGCACCGGCAACCTAGTTTTCAGTTCACTATTGCAGCAGGCTGCCTCTAAAGTAAACCAGGGGACCCACTGGTTTCTGTGTGCTGGTGTCCCATCAATGGCAACCCACTGTCTCACCCCAACCTTGATGGGGGGCCACATATTGTACCTGGATTCTAATAAAAGATTGAAGGAGACAGATGGATATATCATTCACTTTCAAGATGTGTGCGTGTGTGTGTGTGTGTGTGTGTGTGTGTGTGTGTGTGTGAGAGAGAGAGAGAGAGAGAGAGAGAGAGAGAGAGAGAGAATCTGTAGCTCCATGTGCCCTCTCCCACTCCTCCTCTGTTCACCTGCTTTTCAGCTGGAATCAGCTGTCACAGTGTGGACTTCTCCATAGAGAAGGGACTGAGGAACTGAGCAACCTTCTGAAATTGAGGAAATGTGTCCATCAGTATTCCAAGAACTGAATGTCACCCACAAACACATGAACATTGAGGAAAATCCTCCCTGGCTGATTGGCGCCATGACTGAAGCTATGGCTGATGATGGTGGTGATGATTAGAACTGAGGACTGAACCCAGGACCTTGTGCTTGCTAGGCAAGCCTTCAACCATTGAGCTCAGTGCCCAACTCTATGCATAATAGGCTGTAAACATCCCCTGGTTTGTTTTTCAGTAGTGGTTAGGGACCACTGAGCAACTGGCAGGTTGGAGGTAGAAACGCCAAATTCTAAGCCGCAGTAATGGAGAGAGTCATGCCTCTATCAGTTGGGCATCTTCTTTCTTATAGCAAGTTTTGATGTGATGGACGCTCTGCTGCAGTAGGTGGCGCAGATCTCTTCTACCCCAGACACAGCCTTCTGTTGTCCATGGAGAATCATAGCAATTGTCCCCTTAGTTCCGGAGTCATGATCCTGCCTTTCATTCAGTCTCCATCCTGACCAAGTGTTCCACACTAGCTTTACGTCCCCCCCCCCCTTTGCTTCCTGTACTGTGGTTTCAACGAACATTCTTGATTCCACCTCTTTTTTTGACTTTAGCTACAACTGCTCTGGCAGTAAAAGAAGAAAAGAGTCTAGATTTAGCCTCGAGGTCTAACGTCTGGGAAAGGGCTTTAATGGTGTCTCCCTCAAGGCGGATAGCCTAGGCCTTTCTTACCTCAGCCGTAGGCAATAGTTAGGAAATCCTACTTGGAAATATGTCAGCTGGTTCTAGGTTGCAAGAAACTTATCTTCTCAAGTTTAAACGTTGAAGCGAATGCCTTTAATAGTCATAAGAGTTCTTCTCTTTTTTTCCACGTTGTGTAGAATGGATTTTATTGCATTTGTAATTTCAAGGGTTTATTCTTATTTTGTTGATTATTTTTATTAGCATGTATTAATTGATAAACAATGGGTTGTTGTGACATCTTTATGCCTGCGTGTAAGGCGCTTTGATTACACAACCTCTGCTCACCATCCCTCTACCCTTTCTCCTTCACATGTGTGACAAACCTCCCTTTGTTTCATGTTCCTTGTTCTGCTGCTCAATTCCACACAGAAGAGAACACGTGTGATATCCACCTCATGTGTTTCGCACAACCCAGCAATTTCTAGTTCTATCCATTTATTATCCTGAAAATGATATAGTTTATTTTTTGTAGTTAAATAAAACTTTACTATGCTGTGTGTGTGTGTGTGTGTGTGTGTGTGTGTGTGTGTGTGTGTGTGTGTGTATGTACACTTTTTAATCCATTCAACTACTAAAGGTCATGTAGACATGTTCCATAACTTGGCCATTGCGAGTAGCCAAGTGCTTATTTTTTATACTCAAAGATCAGTGAAGCACTCTTCCTTGTGCCTTCAAGTGACAATTATTTCACACCTCCAACTGTCAACACCTTCTCCTCCCACGTTGCTTGGAGACTATAATTTACTGCACTGAGAACATTAAAACCTTTAGAAGAGGCTTCCACCGAGGCTCCCCTGCCAGCACCTGTACCACGTCTTCTGTGCCCCAGCCTCTCCTGTGTAAATAGGATCCCAGCTTCTCCTGTGTAAATCAGATCCCAGCCTCTCCTGTATAAATCGGACCCCAGCCTCTCCTGTGTAAATCGGACCCGAGCCTCTCCTGTGTAAATCGGACCCGAGCCTCTCCTGTGTAAATAGGACCCCAGCCTCTCCTGTGTAAATAGGACCCCAGCCTCTCCTGTATAAATCGGACCCCAGCCTCTCCTGTGTAAATAGGATCCCAGCCTCTCCTGT
>CM052705.1:4682462-4696762 GCA_028551405.1 Uromys caudimaculatus
GGAGCTGCCTGTCTATGGAATCCTAGTGTCCCAGGCAGAAGTTTCCTGCCACAGGCGCCCGCTTTTGGGATCCAGGGGGGTTTTTAGGCCCGCCTACCTCGGTCCCCTCACATGCTTATTTTTGTGAATACGTCAAACATCATGATATTTTCCCACCACGGCATATGGTTTCCTGGCCCATAGAGTCTCTATGCCTCACTAACTTGCTTTCTGAACCATGTGCCCCATGTAAGTCTGAATAGTCACTGTCTATGCTGTAACCTTCTTCTTAGCCTGGCTCAATGACCGGCTCTCATTCTGCTGTTGACCAAATGTGTGTGCTTTTGTCTCTTCCTTCTGTAGCTTCGAGAGTCTGGAAGGTCCTTTAGATTCATTGTGGCTCTTGGGCCTCTTGCAGGGTATAGAGATACTGCCGATGTATAAACACTATGCTCTCACCACCTACATGCTGCTGCTCTCTCTCAGTACAGATAGTCCTACTGGGGTCCTGTTACCAGCAGACTTCCCAAGCCCTGGGGGCTGTCTTTAGCCTTCTCCCCATTTACCAGCCTTAACCTGATTCTGTCCACTGAACATGTGAGTGGTATCACAGCTGGCTTTGGAGTCTAACATAGGGTCAGAAATTTGTACCATACTTCCATTAATTGGTACAGCAAAACCCAGTCACTCAGTGTACATTTCATATATAGTGAACACTTGCATATCATGATCACAGGAAATGAATAATTGTGGTCAAAATCATGATACTTAAGAGAGTCAAGCAGACTTGAGTTTCTTATATCGCGGCATAAGAAATGTGACTTTCTTTCTTTCTTTCTTTCTTTCTTTCTTTCTTTCTTTCTTTTTTTTTTTTTTTGGATATTTACTTTATTTACATTGCAAATATTTTCCCCTTTCCAGGTCTCCCCATTGGAACCTCCCTATCCCATCCCCCCTCTCCCTGCCTCTCTGGGGGTACTCCCCCCCCCACTCCTGTCTTCCCTCCCTAGCATTCCCCTACACTGGGGCATCTGACTTTCTAACTTTCAGCAGATGCTCTTGCCATTTCTCTGGACTCTCTCCACATCGTGCTGCCTGACACAGCCAACTCCTTGGACAGACAATTATAAGCTGCTGGCTCTGAATGCAGGATGGAGCTGACTGCAGACAATAGAGCTCCGGAGCACTTGACAGCCGCTCCAGTCCAGTCTCTTAACAACAGAGCACTGGCTTTGCATTGCTCCAGACAGCCCAGCTTTCTTTGGCTCATATTTTTTTTCTTTTTGTGGAGAAGAGCTATTAACAGACACATAAAGACAACAAGATGATTGAACGAAAGAGTATGTGCCTTCTTTGAAATAAAAAAGGGATAGGAACATCTGTTTGTCTGGGCTTGCCTACAAGGGATGGAGGCACAGAACCTAAGAAATTTGCAACCAGATGTTTCTTTGCCTGGAAAACAAGGTTGTGATTCAGCAATTTTCCAAGGCAGCAGAAGCTGAAGAGAGAATGAGCAAGAGTTCATGACTCTGAAAGGAACAGATTCTTTTTTTGGGCTTCCTTGAATCAGGCTAGTGAGTGACAGGTTTAGTATGGAGAACTGAAACACATGTAATCCCAGATGGTGAGAACAACAGTTGCCCTCACATAGTGAGTTTTTCCATGTAGCTGTTCAAACAGCAGTCACGCTTGCTGTTTTTAAATTTTATCTTTATTTAAAATGTATTATTTCTCATCCTTCTTTTCCCTGTAATCCCTCCACCATTTCCTGTTCTCCCTCCCAATATCATGGCCTTTTAAGTTTGTTATTGTCATACATACATACAGACACATAAAGGCATAAATAGACAAGTGCAGCCTGCTGACCCTGTTTGGTGTTACTTGTAATATGTTTTTAGGGGTAAACACTTGGTATTGAATAACCAGTTAGGGGGCTCATCCCTGGAGGACACTGATTCTCTCTCAGCAGTGATTAATTGCTTTCATCCAGGGCTGGGTCTCATGAGACTTTCCCCATTCTATTGGCATGTCAACTGGGGTTGGAATTGTTCAGGTCTTGTTTAGACAGCCATGCTGATGAGATTTCATGGGTATTTAGTTTCCATGTGATATCTAGAGGACACAGTCTTGCACTGAAGAGGTCAACTCAGGAATTTTGGAAAATTCCACCAGACCCCTGAGCATGTGGGCACCCCTCCCCTCCTGGAAGAAACAGGTTAGAGAGCATGTAGACTGGAAGGGAGGGGCTGATTAAGCCCTTGCTACCTCATTCCCTAAAGACCAATCAATTTAAAAGTCATACTGTTCTGCCAATCACATTGTGCCTAATGGCGGCTGCTCTAAAATCTATAAAAGCTCACTAAATAGGCTGCATGTGGTAGTTCTCTCCCTCCTTTGTGTGTAGGGTGACCCCAGCATGCTGGAACAACACATTCCTCTTGCTTTTTGCATTGATCCCCAACTCCATGGTGTTCACTTGAAGGGTCTCTGGTAAGCTAAGGCTCCTCAGAGTCTTACAATATCAGACTTCCTAATCAGTAGACTCAGTGGAAGAGGGAGATACATATCCGTATCTATTCCATATATATCATACATGCATGTATTACAGTAATTTTGGTAAATATAATAATAATAATAATAATAATAATATTCCCTATGTATTTTTCAGACTTTCTTAGAGTCATTTATCCCTCATCCCCCCCTTTTGTTTCTTGTCTTCCCTCCTCTATCTCCAGTTAATGTCTCATTTTGCCCTTCATGTCACCTGCTATTCTCTTCTCTTGATCTCCTTCTCTACCATAGTATCTTCTTTCCTGTCCTGATCTCTGTGGTGACTCCAGGTCATATACTCACATCTTAATATTTGGAGATAGGAGTCACAGATGAGACAGAACATTCAGCATTTGTCTTCCTGGGTTTGGGTTGCTTCACAATATAATAAATTCCAGGTCTATCCATTAATTGTCAACTTTATTTTTTCTCCACAGCTGAATAATATCCCATAGAGTAAATGCATCACATTTTTATTGTCCATTCATCAGCAGAAGGACATTTAGGTTGTTTCCATTTCCTAGCAATTGTGAGTTTAGAAGCAACAACCATTAGCAAGTATCTGTGGAGAAGGGTGTTGAGCCCTTTGAGCATATGTGGGGAGTACCATATCTGGGTCATATGGAAGATTTAATTTTAGCTTTCTGAGAATTCTCCACTCTGATTTCCAGACTGTCTGCCCCTGTTTGCAATTCCACCAACAGTGAATGAAGAGCTCTCTTTCTCCGAATCTTTGTCAGCATTTCTCGTTGACATTTTGTTGGTCTCAGCCATTTTGATGGGGATAAGATGAGTCTCATACTAGTTTTAACTCACAGTCTGCTAATTGCTAAGGAGGATGAACACCTTTGAGATATTTCTTAGTCATCTTTATTTCTTCTTTTGTTTACTACACTCAGGTCTTTAGCCATACTTTAATTTGGTCATTTTCAAAAATTAATTAATTAATTTTTGTTTTATTTTCTCTGCTCATCTTGAGGGGAGCTGGAAATAAACTAGGGGTGAACTTCGAGATGAGCTAGCCAAGCAGAAGAGAGGAGCTAGTTGCACAGGGTCTGGAAGTTTGAGATGAAGGAGCAGTTGGCACCAACCAGAGGGGTAAAGTTGACCACCCACCCCTCTCTTTCTCTTAATGGCCGACAATCCCTTGATCCCTAGTCATTTGTGTTTGATAAGCTTGCAGTCACAGGAGCTTTCAAGTTGAGCATGGACCGGCTACAAGATGTTCAGTCTTCCATTGTAAGACTCAAAATCTTGAACTACTTCTCCTCTTCTTCCTCCTCCCCCTTTTACTCATCTTCCTGTCTCCCCATTCTCCTCCTCATTTTCCTTGTCCTCATCCTCATGCTCCTCCTCCTTGTTGTCCTCCTCCTCTTCCTCCTCCTCTTCCTCCTCCTCTTCCTCCCCTTCTCTTCTTCTTGGATGCCGAGAACTGAATCTGGAACCTCTGCAAAAGTAACAAGTGCTCTCCACGGTGTCTTAACTTCTCAGCTTTTGCCTGCTCCTGAAGTATCTTCTACTTTTTAAAAATAAATTTTTGTTTTTGAAGTGAAAAGATAATGGTATCATCTTCCCTTTCTCTTTTCTCCTTCCTACCCTTTGTTCTCTCTCAGATTCCTGTGGTATCTAGAGGATACTTTAATTGTTGTTAGGAATACTGACCTCATCCTTAATGTTACTTAAATGTGTATGATTCAGGAGCAGCTGCTTGGCTTTGTGTAACCAGTCATGGGTGTTCTGCCTTGAAGAAGACCATTTTTCCTACTCCCAGCCATCCGTAGTTGCTTATAATTCCTTGTTTTAATTGCACCATAGTATGAATTGTGCTTAGAAAGGGCTAGGGAGAATTAGAGCTTTTGTGTGAGCAAACCCCATTCTCTTTCATGCATTTGATCTTC
Organism: Uromys caudimaculatus; assembly: GCA_028551405.1. Taxonomy (NCBI): domain Eukaryota; kingdom Metazoa; phylum Chordata; class Mammalia; order Rodentia; family Muridae; genus Uromys; species Uromys caudimaculatus. The sequence continues at coordinate 4,686,890 of CM052705.1, forward strand.
ATTCATTAATGTTTATTTGCTGTAATCAGAAATTGAATTGAAACAAAGCCTCAATTATTGTGCCCAGAAGAGCCAAGATACCAACAACAGCACAAAACCAAAACCCTGTTTCAATTTGGAGAAATAAGGACCCAGATACAGAGGTCTGCATAAAACTCAGTCTTAACTTCCTGTATTCCTCCAGTCTTTGACCAAGTCTTGGCTGAGAAAGGCTCTTTTCTTTAGTTAATCAGCGATGTTGATAGAATCTAGGCATAACTTCCTGTTCCTGCCTCAACTTACATAACTAGTTAAACCAGAAAAATAAAAAAAAATATAGAATTTAAGATAAAAGAGCTTTGAAGTGAGTTCTTTCAGAAGTACAGAAATCCATATCTTTAATACATAGTAGTATAATTTTATAGAGTACAATATGATTTTTCTATGCATTTATACATTGTGTAAGGTTGATATTTATATCACCCATCATCCTACACATTTGACAAAGAATTCTCTTTAATGATCTTTCTATAAAACTGTATTTGCTGTATTTGAATGAAATCATTTTATGTCATCATTTTTCAGGTTGGAATCATAGGAAATAATTTGCAATTCTCAAATTTTGTTTTAAAAGTAGTGATGCAATTTCTCTTCAAAATGCTAAGTTTGTAGAAATTCTGGCTGTATTTCTGTAAAAGGCTTGCGGTCACCAGGGGCCCACTGTAGACATCAAAGCACTGAGAGATGATGGGGGCGTGTCCTCAGGGTGCTTCAAGAGCAAAGGAGGCAGAAATGCCTGCCAAAAACACACAAAGAAGGGCTACAAGACTGGAAGCTTGGGCTAGGACACCGCAGCAGTATTAAATCCTGAGAACTGAGGAATTGCTATTTGCCTGATCTGCTTGTGAAAGTTTCAGGGACTCAAGGGGATTTATTAACAGTGGGGGCATCGGAACCTTGGCTGCTTATAGCATCATCTTCTGCAATAGTAAATTTGTCTTTGAAGATATCTAGACTCTGTACTTGAAGTTCTTCACTGATTTAAGCCAGGCGAGGAGGCAGTAAATCAACTTATCAGCATCTTTGGGAAGGACAGCAATCTGGAATGTTAACTTCCCAAGTGAAAGTCCAGAAGTTTCTTTTTGGTTTCATTTTGTTTGTTTCAAAAAAAAAAAAAAAAAAAAAAAAAAAAAAGGCACATAGAGGGGAATACACTACAGATTAAGAATGTGTTTTGAGGAGAGTGTATGGGTCACATGTCCATTTTTCTCATGTGTGCACTTTCTTTTTTTTTTCTTTTTAAAAAATTTGGATATTTTATTTATTTACATTTCAAATGATATTCCCTTTCTCGGTTTCCCCTCTGGAAATCTCCTATCCCATCCTTCCTCCCCCTGATTCTATGAGGGTGCTCACCCACCTGCCCACCCACTCCCGCCTCCCATCCCTGGCATTCTCCTACAACGGGGCATCAAACCTTCACAGGACCAAGGGTCTCTCCTCCGTTGATGCCTGACAAGGTCATCCTCTGCCACATATGCAGCTGGAGCCATGGGTCCCTCCATGTGTACTCTTTGGTTGGTGGTTTAGTTCCTGGGAGCTCTGGTTGGTTGATATTGTTGTTCTTCCGGTGGGATGAAAACCCCTTCAGTTCCTTCAGTCCTTTCTCTAACTCTTCCATCAGGGAGCCCATGCTCAGTTCAACGGTTGGCTGCGAGCGTCCCCAACTGTATTTGCCAGGTTCTGGCAGAGCCTCTTAGGAGACAGCTATATTAGGCTCTTGTCAGCAAGCACTTACTCATATCCGCAATAGTGTTTGGTGTCTGTATCCCTGGGTGGGGCAGTCTCTGGATGGCATTTCTTTCAGTCTCTGCTCCACACTTTGTCTCCATATTTCCTACTGTGAGTATTTTGTTCCCCCTTCTAAGAAGGACTGAAGCATCCACACTTTGGTCTTCCTTCTTCTTGAGCGTCATGTGGTCTGTAAATTGTATCTTGGGTATTCTGAGCTTTTAGGCTAATCTTCACTTATCAATGAGTGCATACCATGCACGTTCTTTTGTGACTGGGTTACCTCACTCAGGATGATATTTTCTAGTTCCATCCATTTGCCTAAGATTTTCATGAATTCATTGTTTTTAATAGCTGAGTAGTACTCCATTGTGCACCACATTTTCTGTATCCATTCCTCTGGTGAAGGACATCTGGGTTGTTTCCAGCTTCTGGCTATTATAAATAAGTCAGCTATGAACATAGTGGAGCATGTGTCTTTATTACATGTTGGAGCATCTTGTGGGTATATGCCCAGGAGTGGTAGAGCTGGGTCCTCAGGTAGTACTATGTTCAATTTTCTGAGGAACCACCAGACTGATTTCCAGAGTGGTAGTACCAGCTTGCAATCCCACCAGCAATGGAGGAGTGTTTCTCTTTCTCCACATCCTCGCCAGCATCTACTGTCACCTGAATTTTTGATCTTAGCAATTTACAGATTCAAGGCAATCTCCATCAAATTCCAACTCAATTCTTCATAGACTTAGAAGGAGCAATTTGCAAATTTATTTGGAATAACAAAAAACCCTGGATAGTGAAAACTATTCTCAACAATAAAAGAACTTCTGGGGGAATCAGCATCCCTGACCTCAAGCTGTACTGCAGAGCAATAGTGATTAAAACAGCATCGTATTGATACAGTGACAGACACGGAGATCAGTGGAATAGAATTGAAGACCCAGAAATGAACCCACACACCTACAGTCACTTGATTTTCGACAAAGGAGCTAAAACCATCCAGTGGAAAAAAGACAGCCTTTTCAACAAATGGTGCTGGTTTAACTGACGGTCAGCATGTAGAAGAATGCAAATCAATCCATTCTTATCTCCTTGTACAAAGCTCAAGTCCAAGTGGATCAAGGACCTTCACATAAAACCAGATACACTGAAACTAATAGAAGAGAAAGTTGGAAAAACCTTGAACACATGGGCACAGGGGAAAATTTCCTGAACAGAACACTAATGGCTTATGCTCTAAGATCAAGAATCGACAAATGGGACCTCATGAAATTGCAAAGCTTCTGTAAGGCAAAGGACACTGTCAATAGGACCAAACGGCAACCAACAGATTGGGAAAAGAGCTTTACCAACCCTACAACTGATAGAGGGCTAATATCCAATATACAAAGAACTCAAGAAGTTAGACTCCAGAGAACCAAATAAGCCTATTAAAAATGGGGTGCAGAGCTAAACAAAGAATTCTCAACTGAGGAATACCAAATGACTAAGAAGCACCTAAAGAAATATTCAACATCCTTAGTCATCAGGGAAATGCAAATCAAAACAAGTCTGAGGTTCCACCTCATAGCAAGTAGAATATGTTCACCTTCTAATATAGCCCTTTGAGTTCCTTTAAAAGTAATGCTGTCTGTCCTTACCACCTTAAATGATCTGAGAGATCTTGCCTTTTGAACTCTTGGCATTTTTTTTTTTTTTTTTTTTTTGTTGTTGCTTCTGGTCTGTAGGTTGGGAACATTAATCATCCATAGGAGAGAAGCAGACTTTATTATGGCACATTGAATTAAGATAATGAGTTTCAGAATTTGTCAACTATAGGTGTAATAGAAAATGCCTTAGTGATAAACTAACATGGTCCCCTTTAGTTGTAAGGTAGTTTTTTTCCCTTTCAGTAGGTAGGGCAATTTGATACACCCCCATTCCCATGAGTCTTGTCTCACACGTACAGTATGATCCAACTGATGCCCTGCATCCAGAACAGGGCATTTGATCAGTGTACCTGACAGTATGTCATGGGGGGGGGGATGACTCAGGGAAAGATGTAGGAGAAATCCAGGCCAGAGAAGGCAAAGAACTCCAGCCTCCTCAGTTCTCACCTCTGTATGATGATAAGAGTCTTGAAGAAGAGTTATGATCATATAGTGCCTGAGTCTGAAATGCCAGCAAAACATCTGGCTCATCATTTGTAGACATCAGATTTGTCTAATTCAGCAATATTTTCCTACTGTCCGCAACAACCTGGTTTTATGAAGTTACTGGCTTACATTGGAGGGAATAATATTAACAGAATATGAACAGAGATATCATAAAACTAGAATCTCAACTCTCACCTAGACAAGTTAAATAGCATCATCGCTCCCATTGTTGGAAAATGCTGTGGGAAAGTAAAACACAACTCCAAAGTCTTCCTTGGAACGATAGGAATTGCAGGGTAATTACAGTGTCAGAATAGTCTCTCCGAGCTAGGCATTCTGAGTCCACTTCTAAGATAAGTAATCAGCATAACTTTGCGAGCCTCCTATGGCTCTTTCTTAGCAGCAATGACATGAGATTTGATTAGTTTGGACACAGACTGACAGCCCAGTATGTAATAGGACTGACTTCCTGATGCTCACTTTCATGAGATTCCTCTTCCTCTCAGATTCTTAAACATTTAATTATTAAAAGACATGAAAACTCTTTTTAGAACATTTATTATGATTATTGAGGCTGTAGTTTGATCATTTGTTTGTTATAATTAGTGGGTAGAATTTTATGACTTGTACAGGGGACACAGTGGAAGAACGACTGTCAAGCTCTATTATCAAAGGGCTCTTGTCAGGATTAAATATTTGAGGCAGAATCAGTAGCATTTTATCAAATTGATATTAAGGGCATGGATTTATATGGTGAAGAGAATATTGGCTTTTGGGTGACCACCTGGTCCCAATTTGATACTTTCCCTGTTAGCACTGAAAAATCTTATATTCTGGAAAATGATTCGGTTCTAGGCAAACAGAAGTGGTCTGTTGGGAACAGTCGAGCTTTAGAAATGGAATGTTCCAGTTGCTGTGGGGGCTCAAGTCTTTGATTCTAGTCCTTAGGAGACAGAGGCAGGATAGTCTGGATTCCATAGCGGGACCTTGTTTCAACTACTACCATTACTATGGTGGCTACTGCAGCTGCTGTCACCACCACCACTACCACCACCACCACCACCACCACCACCACCACCACCACCACCACCACCAGCAATACCATCACCATCTTAGAGTTTTATTTCGGTGAAGAGACACCATGACCAGGACAACATTTAGTTGGGGCTGGCTTACAGTTTCAGAGGTTTAGTCCATTATCATTATGGTGGGAAGCATGGCAGTGTCCAGGCAGACATGGTGCTGGAGAAGGAGCTGAGAGTTCTAGGTCTTGATCTGAAGGCAGCAGAAGGGGAGTGTTTTCTGCAGGCAGCTAGGCAGAGGCTCTGATTCCACACTGGGTGGAAGTTGAACACAGGAGACCTCAAAGTCTGCCTATGCAGTGACTCACATCCTCTGACAATCTCTACACAAGCGCCAATCAGGCCTCACCTCCTAATACTGCCATTCTATGGCCAAGCACTAAAACTCATGGATATATGAGGGCTAAACTTATTCAAACTACCACAAGCACCAACAGCGCAAACATATACAAAACAAAAACCAGAGAGCAACATCAGAAAAACTGTGAAATCTCTATGTTTTGGAAATGCTTTTGGTCTTGGATGGTTGATTACTTTATTGTGCTGGCAGTATTGAGAACCAAGTCCTCATCTGAGCTGAAACTCTATCAGATTGGGACTCTCCTTCTATGCCATCTGTTCAGAGGGTTGTTTTCTTCTGAAAGAAGAAGAATCTAATCATTCTCAAAGACCACACAAGTTACTATGGATTTCAAGCTGGATAAAAACACTCAGGATGCTTCTAGATCAGCTCTAGGATGCGCAGGCAGGTATTACTAATAAACGCTGGATGGTGTAAGGAAGCAAGTGTTTTCTGTTTCCCAACTGGTGAGGTGGAAGTCTTGGTTATAAATTGGTATTGAGCCCTATTTATAACTTAGAACACATATTTCCAGATTAGTGTCAATCACGTATACAAACTTAGGTTTGGTAAGATACAGAGGGAACCAGGAGTGCAGGTTCTCAGGGCTCAAGGCTTCAGTTGTCCAATGTCTTCACAATCACTGATCGTGTCAAAGCTCTGTGACAGAATCTAGACATAAACAAGACATGGCCCTGCTATCCAGAGGGTGCCTTGACTATGTTCTATCAAGTTCTATGGTGGTACCATATACAGAAGCATGTCTAGGGGCAAATGAACAAGTGACCGATTCCACTTTTCTTTATACTAATTTGTACCCCAATATTCAACTACAGGTTCATGCACATGTCCACATTTTACATGGTTCTTATGCCAAAGTGCCCCAAAGCTGTGTTTTTATAGTTCTATCTTTGAATACAATAGGGCAGAATGTCATTTTTATAGTTACAAGGTGAAATAAAACAACAACAACAACAACAACAACAACAACAACAACAGAATGATTTGTGGGCAGATTTGAGTTTTCCTGAAATCCTTTATCCAGTTTACTTTTGAGAAGATTTCTAACTTATTAACTGGCAAGTTGTACCCGAATGCTTTACAAACATTCTTTAAAACCTAGAGACATATACACCCAGTTTAATATTGTGTTTTAGTGTGAGCTAACATATGTACAACAGGTATTCTGAATCAGGAAGGAGCCTAGTCAGGTTTTTTAGACCAGTGAGATTCTTAATTCTCATGGGTGTATACTTCAGAATAAATGTTATATTTGTGGGACTTCATAAATTAACTCATTTTCTTCAGACTCAAAGGAACAAGAATAAATAAAACTTGGAGTAATGGGAAAAAACCCCCCTAGAGCTCTTACTTATTTCTAGCAAATAAAAGTGTCTTTTGTCAGTTTGAATTTTCTCTTTTAAATAATACTGAAAGTGAGACTCCAATATTGCTTTTCCAGATACAATAGGCACCAGCATAGCTTCCTAGTCAGCAGCATAGTAATTTTTTATATGAAGTGTGTAGGACACTCAGTTTTAACTATTTTATATTCTAGGATGTTTGATTTTTGTATATAATATAAGAAGTTCAAGAACTTAGAGTGATTTTTCTTACGTGGAGCGTAAGTCATTTCATATATCTTGTTGGTTTCTTGATAACATCCTTGAGTGTTGACAGTGGGGGAGGAGGCCTCGCCATGGCTGAGCTGCAGGTATAACACTGGCATGGCCAGCAATGGGAACGTTGCAGATGTTAGCCTAGGCTGTTAGTGGATTTCCAAATGTGTTTCCGTAGATTACCAGGGATTTTTAGAAGCCTTCCATGGCTCTGGAAATAGCAATGGGGAGCCTGAAGAGTAGAGGGAGTCCTGGGTACCTCATCCTGGTTCCATGCAGGGACACCAAAGTTCCATATTTGAAATGAAATAGTGTATTTTTGAATCACCTTTGAATTTAGGTTCCTTTATAAACTGTAACCATGTGCTTTTCCACTGTGCCCAAGTTTCTGAAATTAGAACCCCGAGAATAGAAAAAACAAGAAAGTAATCTTTCAAAAGAAGATAGCCACACAAACATAAAAATAACATTCAAAATAACAGGAACCAACAATCACTATTCCTTAATATCTGTTAACATCAATGGACTCAATTTCCCAATAAAAAGACAGACTGACAGATTGGATACATAAACAGGACCCAGCATTTTGCTGCATTCAGGTAACGCACCTCCGTGATAAAGAGAAATACTACCTCAGAGTAAAGGGCTGGAAAACAAGTTTCCAGGCAAATGGTCCCAAGAAACAGGCTGGAGTAGCCATTCTAATATCGAATAAAATCAACTTTCACCCAAAAGTTATCAAAAAGGATAAGGAAGGACACTTCATACTCATCAAAGGAAAAATCTACCAAGAAGAACTCTCAATTCTAAATATCTATGCTCCAAATGCAAGGGCACCCACATTCATAAAAGAAACTTTACTAAAGCTCAAAGTACACATTGCACCTCACACAATAACAGTAGGAGACTTCAACACTCCATTATCATCAATGGACAGATCTTGGAAACACAAACTAAATAGAGACACAGTGAAACTAACAGATGTTATGTACCAAATGGATTTAACAGATCTATAGAACATTTCATCCTAAATCAAAAGAATATACCTTCTTCTCAGCACCTCATGGTACCTTCTCCAAAACTGACCATATAATCGGTCACAAAACAAACCTCCACAGATACAAGAAGATTGAAATAATCCCACACCTCCTATCAGATCACTACGGTTTAAGGCTGGTCTTCAATGGCAACAACAACAAAAGCCCACATACACATGGAAGCTGAACAATGCTTTACTCAATGATAACTTGGTCAAGGAAGAAAGAAAGAAAGAAATTAAAGACTTCCTTGAATTTAATGAAAATGAAAGTACAACCCAAACTTATGGGACACAATGAAAGCACTGTTAAGAGGAAAACTCAGAGCTTTGAGTGCCTCCAAAAAGAAACTGGAGAGAGCATACACTAGCAGCTTAACAGCACACCTGAAAGCCCTAGAACAAAAAGAAGCTAATGCACCCAAGAGGAGTAGAAGGCAGGAAATAATCAAACTCAGGGCTGAAATCAACCCAGTAGAAACAAAAAGAACTATACAAAGAATCAACAAAACCAGGAACTGGTTCTTTGAGAAAATCAACAAGATAGATAAACCCTTAGCCAGACTAACCAGAGTGCATAGAGAAAGTATCCAAATTAACAAAATTAGAAATGAAAAGGGAGACATTACAACAGATTCTGAGGAAATTAAAAAAATCATCAGATCTTACTCTAAAAGTCTATACTCAACAAAACTGGAAAATCTGGATGAAATGGGCAGTTTTCTAGACAGATAAAAATACCAAAGTTAAGTCAGGATCAGATAAACCATCTAAATAGTCCCATAATGCCTAAAGAAATAGCAGCAGTCATTAAAAGTCTCCCAATCAAAAAAAGCTTAGGACCAGATAGGTTCACTGCAGAATTCTATCAGACCTTCAAAGAAGACCTAATACCAATACTCTTCGATCTATTCCACAAAATAGAAACAGAAGGAACACTACCCAACTCCTTCTATGAAGCCACAATCACACTGATACCAAAACCTCACAAAGACCCAAGAAAGAAAGAAAACTTCAGACCAATTTCCCTTATGAATATCGATGCCAAAATACTCAATAAAATTCTCGCAAACTGAATCCAAGAACACATCAAAACGATCATTCATCATGATCAAGTAGGTTTCATCCCAGGGATGCAGGGATGGTTCAATATCCTGAAATCTATCAATGTAATCCACTACATAAACAAACTCAAAGAAAAAAACCACATGGTCATTTCATTAGATGTTGAAAAAGCATTTGACAAAATTCAGCATCCCTTCATGATAAAAGTCTTGGAAAGATCAGGAATTCAAGGCCCATACCTAAACATAGTAAAAACAATATACAGCAAACCATTGGCCAACATCAAACTAAATGGAGAGAAACTCGAAGCAATCCCACTAAAATCAGGGACTAGACTATCTATATCTATTCAATATAGTAACTGAAGTTCTAGCTAGAGCAATTAGACAACAAGGAGGTCAATGGGATACAAATTGGAAAGGAAGAAATCAAAATATCACTCTTTGCAGATGATATGATCATATACTTAAGTGACCCGAAAAACTCTACCAGGGAACTGATGCAGCTGATAAACAACTTCAGCAAAGTGGCCAGATATAAAATTAACTCAAAACAAATCAGTAGCCTTCCTATACTCGAACGATAAACAGGCTGAGAAAGAAATTAGGGAAATGACACCCTTCACAATAGTCACAAACAATATAAAGTATCTTGGTGTGACTCTAACCAAACAAGTGAAAGATCTATATGACAAGAACTTCAAGTCTCTGAAGAAAAAAATCGAAGAAGACCTCAGAAGATGGAAAGATCTGTCATGCTCATGGATTGACAGGATTAATATAGTAAAAATGGCCATCCTGCCAAAAGCAATCTACAGATTCAATGCAAT
>CM052705.1:4696862-4736366 GCA_028551405.1 Uromys caudimaculatus
CATAGACTTAGAAAGAGCAATTCTCAAATTCATTTGGAATAACAAAAAACCCAGGATAGCAAACACTATTCTCAACAACAAAAGATCTTCTGGGGGAATCAGCATCCCTGACCTCAAGCTGTACTACAGAGCAGTGGTGATAAAAACTGCATGGTATTGGTACAGTGACAGGCAGGTAGATCAATGGAATAGAATTGAAGCCCCAGAAATGAACCCAGACACCTACCGTGGAAAAAAGACAGCATTTTCAACAAATGGTGCTGGTTCAACTGGCGGTCTACATGCTGAAGAATGCAAATTGATCCATTCCTATCTCCCTGTACAAAGCTCAAGTCCAAGTGGATCAAGGACCTCCACATAAAACCAGATACATTGAATCTAATAGAAGAGAAAGTGGGGAAAAGTCTCGAACACATGGGCACAGGGCAAAAGTTCCTGAACAGAACACTAATGGCTTATGGTCTAAGATCAAGAATCGACAAATGGGACCTCATGAAATTGCAAAGCTTCGGTAAGGCAAAGGACACTGTCAATAGGACAAAATGGCAACCAACAGGTTGGGAAAAGATCTTTACTAATCCTACATCCAATAGAGGGCTAACATCTAATATATACAAAGAACTCAAGAAGTTAGACTCCAGAGAACCAAATAACCCTACCAAAAAATGGGGAACAGAGCTAAACAGAGAATTCTCAACTGAGGAAATCTGTAGGGTTGAGAAGCACCTAAAGAAATGCTCAACATCCTTAGTCATCAGAGAAATGCAAATCAAAACAACTCTGAGATTCCACCTTACACCAGTCAGAATGGCTAAGATCAAAAACTCAGGTGACAGCAGATGCTGGGGGGAAGTGGAGAAAAAGGAACACTCCTCCATTGCTGGTGGGATTACAAGGTGGTACAACCACTCTGAAAATCAGTTGGGCGGACTCTCAGAAAAACAGACATAATACTACCTGAGAATCCAGCTCTACCACTCTTGGGCATATACCCAGAAGATGCTCCAACATGTAATAAAGACACATGCTCCACTATGTTCACAACAGCCATATTTATAATAGCCAGAAGCTGGAAACATCCCAGATGTCCCTCAGCAGAGGAATGGATACAGGAAATGTGGTACATCTACACAATGGAGTACTACTCAGCTATTAAAAACAATGACTTCATAAAATTCGCAGGCAAATAGATGGAACTTGAAAATATCATCCTGAGCAAGGCAACTCAGTCACAAAAGAATGAACATGGTGTGTACTCACTGATAAGTGAATATTATCCCAAAAGTTCGGAATACCCAAGTTTCACTTCACAGTAACTGGTGGACTGAGTTTGAGGTCCCAGATGGAGGAGTTGGAGAAGGGACTGAAGGAGCTGAGGGAGTTTACAACCCGTGGAGGGAGCAACAGTGTCAATTGGCCTGACCCCCTGGTGCTCCTGATGACTGGAGCACCAACCAAAGAATACACATGGAGGGACCCATGGTGCGAACCACATATGTGGCAGGCGAGAGCCTTGTTGGCCATCAGGGGGAGTAGAGGCCCTTGGGCCTGAGGGTGTTAGAGTCCCCAGTATAGGAGAATTCCAGGGAGGGAAGATGGGAGTGTGTGGGTGGGTGGGTGGGGGAATACCCTCATAGAGGCAGGGGGAGGGGGAGGCGAATAGGGGGTTTCCAAAGAGGAGACCTGGAAAGGGGGAAACATTTGAAATGTAAATAAAGTATCAAGAATTAAAAATTAAAAAAAAAAAAAAAGAGAACCCGAGACTGAATTATTTCTGAATAAATGCCTAGGGCAAAAGCTTTGGCTTACTCCTGCCAGCTTGTGACTTAATTAACCCGTTTATTCTATTCTATGAGTGTCACATGGCTGGTTACCTTGTCTCAGTTTCATGTGTCTGTTTCCTCAGAGTTTGGGGTGAGTCTTTTCCCATGCCTGACTCTAGCCCAGAATCCCAATCTTTCTAGCAGGATGTTCCACCTTCTAATCCTGCCTCAGCTCATTGGCCAATCAGCTTTTTGTTGACAGATGATGCTTCCACACAGTGCTGAAGAGACTCTCTCTATAATGAACCTTAAAGCAGCACTCTATTCACAAGCAGAAGGATGACCTCAGAGAAGGAGAATAGGGATGGGTAGGGGACATTGTAATGAAGGAAAAAGAATACCTGCTCCTCACAGCGAGGAACTGTGGAAGGAAGGCATTGAAGCATGCATGTCCGGGTTGTCCTTATTGGCTAAAGTCAAGCAAGAGGAGTGTGCTATCAGACTGAGGGCAGTTGGGTTTTTGTTATAGTTTCTATTTTAGATTTGGATACTTTACTTATGGTAAGCTGAAATAGCATTTGGTTAGGCAGAGTGACTTGGCCCCTTAAAGGGTAGAAGACACTTTTAATTAGTGACTCTGGTTTACTGGAAGAAGCTGCTATAGTGAGGGACGTGGGCAGTTTGGGTGGCTAGGGTAGCGGCTGATGCGGTCATTCCTAACTTTAGATGCACCATGGGCTAGTGAGACTCAAGGAGGGATCAGGATAGAAGGGGAGACAGCGTGCCTGATGAAACTAATGTTTTAGGAGTTACAGCTGGTTTGCACACCAGTGCTGGAGGCCAGAGATGGGGCTGCAGGACTGACCAAGAAAATCTCATTTGCATCCAGGCCAGGACACTTACCCAAGAACCTACACAAAGCAATGGTGAGGCATAGGGCTTCTGCCCTCACCATCCAGGCTCCCTGGGCTGCACTCAGAGAAATCATCTCAGAGAGAACCTTGAAGAAGGAGCAAACTAGGAAACTGAGCCTGTCAAACTGATACTGAAATTTTGGAATTAAATCATGAGTTCTGTCTTTTCTTATTTATTGATCTGTCTATCAGACTATCCAGTGTAAAGTGTGAAGTGTGTGTGTGTGTGTGTGTGTGTGTGTTTGTGTGTGTATAGGCTGGTGGTCCAGGAGCTTAAGCAAATCAGAACAATTACAGAAAATACGCAAGTTATGTCTTTGGCTTACTGTATAGGAAATGGTGACCTTTCACCTTTTATCTTGGCTTTCAATTAGAGTTGCATTTGGAAAAATAGTGTCATCTGTCTCAAAAAGGGTTGAACATCACTGATGAGACATTTTCTCTGAATTTTATGATTTCATTATAAGCTGTCATGAAGTCAGTGTAGATATCAACCATTAGAGTGTTTCGCTAGCCAACAGTGACTTTTGAGGCCCTTGGTTGTATTTCTTGGGGATCATATGTGGTATATGATTGTCTGTGTCTCTAGACTAGTTCAGGATGTAGCATGTCGCATCCAACCTCCACCAGCAAGGAAGACATGACCCGCAAGAGATCTTCTTCAAGCAGTTTATTCAGGTTCCTTTTTACAAGCTTCTTCTTCTTCCTCTTTCTTCTGCTTCCTGCCCCTTCCCGTTGTCGCTTAAATAGTCTCCAATCTTCCAACCATAATCCGCCACATAGGTTCTACAGATAGGCTACTCTAAAGCGGAAGCTATGTAATTCACCACCCACAGCCATATAAGGAAAATGTTTACCACCAGCAGGGTGGTGTCAGGCAGGTAACCGGCGCCATCTTTAAGGTGCGGCAGCAGCTCCCTACAGTAGCATATATTTCTTATTGTGGGTCATACTCAGACAAGTTGGTGCAAATTTGTCTACATGAAAAGGTGGGATACACACATGTGGCCTGAGATTTCTTGGTCTTATCCTCTCATGGGTAACGGGTGTAGTAATTTGCCAACTGCACGTTCCACAGGGAAGGAGGAGATACCTGCTGATGCAGAATTCTGTGGAGCTTGGATTTACCCAGGAAAATTTCCTTTTCCTTGCATTTTTGTTCTGTAGTTGGTGTGTATGTGTATGTGTGTATGCATGTATGTGTGTATATGTGTGTATGTGTGTGTGTATGTGTATATATGTGTGTATGTGTTTGTATGTGTGTGTATATGTGTGTGTATGTGTGTGTGTGTATATGTGTGTATGTGTGTATGTGTGTGTATATGTGTGTGTGTATGTGTGTGTATGTGTGTGTGTGTCTGTGTGTGTGTGTCTGTGTGTGTGTATGTGTGTGTGTATGTGTGTATGTGTATATGTCTGTGTATATGTGTGTGTATGTGTATGTGTGTGTGTGTATATTTGTGTGTATATGTGTGTATGTGTGTGTGTGTGTGTGTGTGTGTGTGTGTGTGTGTGTGTGTGTGTGTGTGTTTGGAGAGATTTTAATTACTTGCAACTAAAAATACTCTAAAGTTCATTTATTCATTTGTTCTTTGTCTCCTCCTCTTCCTCTTCTTTTACTTATTCACTTTACATCCCACTCACTGTCTCCTCCCAGTCACCCCCTCCCACAGTTCTTCCCCCCAACCCCTTTCCCCTTCTCTGATCAGGTGGGGGCCCCCTGGGTATCTGTTTTTAAAATTTTTATTTATGTGTTTTGTGTGTATGAGTGCTCTGCTGCATGTACATCCTCATGCCAGAAGAGGGCACAGATCCCTTTATAGATGGTTGTGAGCCATCATATGTGTGCCGGGAATTGAACTCAGGACTTCTGGAAGAGCAGCCAGTGCTCTTAACTGCTGAGCCATCTCTCTAGCCCATCTTAAAGTTCTTTAAAGACTTTGGCATCAAGGAACAACTTTGGAAGACTCACACACTTAGGAAATGCCCTGAGAATGTGCTTTGAATCTGACCTCTTATTTCTCACATATTTCTCTTTGTTGTCAACACGATCACTGAGTTCCAGCAAAGAATGTCCTCCTTATGGCCTCCATCTGCTTCCCAACTCTGTCTCAACGATGCCTTCCAGGTCTAGTCAGCTTTCAGCTTTATCTCCTCAATAGCTGTCTCTGTTACCTTTGAACTCTTTGTGGAGGTAGCCCTGGAGAGTGGTTCAAATCTGGACTCAGTTAGTACAGCAATCTGAAGACTTTTAAGCCTCTGCCTTAGTTATTCGACGTGTAAAATGGACCTTAGTTATTAGATGTGTAAAATATTCCCCTTAGGGTTGGTCTGACTCAGGATATGGTGAGCACAATTTGATTTCATAAGTAATTCAATTGTTATGCCCACTGTCAACTACTTTTTTGTGTTTTAGCTCTGGCTCCTTGCCCTTCTCTCCCCTGACAACTAACTTCTCAGCTTGTTCTGTTTGTTTATTGGCACCACAGACTCTCAGTGTATAATTTACCAATTTTATGGGATGCAGTTATTTTCTTGTTTGGTGCTTGAGAGTATTAGGCAAGCTCTAGCCCTTGGCACTCATCTCTCTGAGACCCGGAGCTTTGGGCTGCAACATCACCTACAGGTTCTGTCTTTGGTCAGGACCTTCAGTGCATATAAAGCAGCAATTCCTGGCTCTTACAGTTTTCTCATCTGTCCCTGACTTCTATTCTTTGCAGAAAATGCATGCTCTGCCCTCTGAAGAGACAGTGCTGTGTCTTTTAGGGGCAAGGAAGAAAGCAAGGTAAGAGTTGAATAATTCTGTCTTCTCTCTGCAAATGAGTTACAATCTATTTTCTGACTCAGATTATGACTACCCTTCTCTCCCACAATGTAGAGCGCCTTTACAGAGTGTCTGTCACATCATATAAGCTTCCCATATAAGCTGCCCTGTGGATCATTGGACCACTGTATCATGGTTATGCTTCTAGGATTTCCTCTCTCTAGTTCCTATGGTTCAAAATTCTGTATTTATTATCATTATTGGAATGTATATGTGGTGTGTGTGTGTGTGTGTGTGTGTGTGTGTATGTGTTTGTGTGTGTGCATGTGTATGCATGTAGAGATCAGAGGACAACTTTGTGGAGTCACTTCATTGCTTCACTCTTATAAGGATCTAGGGATTGAACTCAGATTACCGAACTTGTATAGTTTGCACCAAACCTGCTGAGTCATCCCACTGGCCCAGGTTCCATTTTGCTTTACCTACAATCCTGATCCTCTCTTTGCTTGTTCCTCCAGCCTTCTTGGCTGCCAGAGTCCGTAGGTTCAAGCTTTCCTTGAGATGTTTCTGATTTCCAACACCCTTGGTCCTGCCTGGGTCACCTGGAAAGACAGAAATAAATTGTCCCTGGAGATGTGGTTGGTTGCCCATCGACCAGTGTGTTGGTCAGCTTTACACTGTGTACACTTTAAACTGTAGTCTTTGGGCTCTCGTTACAGTGATTTGAACCTTTCCTCAGGGAGAGTTGCTGGCCCATGTCTTACTGAAGTCAAGAAGAAGTCATAGAAACAAGCTTTCCAGTTGGCCACAAAGAAATTTCAAGTAAGCTGCTTCACAGGGCAATGAGTTCCACTACAGAAAGCATTCAAATGGAAGCAGATGAACTGATATTGGAATCAGATTTGGATGTTGATGGAAGCCTAGAGTCAGAAGGCCACTAAAGTTCCTGGTCTGCAGAAGGTTAAATCTTAAAAAACTTTATCGATTAAAGGGCACATCTAGGTGAGTACCCCAGAAACCAGGAAAAGCAAATGCTTGCTGTAGGGTACACACTGTAGAAGCTTAGTGGTCCTAATATTCTGTTCATTGCTCATCATTCACACAAGCCTCTAAGCTTGCTTCACGCTTCACCACCTTAAAAATGCTGTTTTCTCTCACCTCCCTGTCTTTGAACATGGAAATTTAACTTTACACCCTGTCTTAGTAGGGTTTCTATTATTACTGTGATGAAACACCATGACCAAAAAGCATGTTGGGGAGGAAAGGGTTTATTTGGCTCACACTTCCACCTTGGAGTTCATCATTGAAGGATGCCAGGACAGGAGCTCAAATAGGGCAGGAACCTGGAGGCAGGAGATGCAGAAGCCATGGAAGAGTGCTGCTTACTGGCTTATTCAGCCTGCTTGCTCACAGAGTCCTGGATCACCTACCCAAGGGTGGCCTCACTCAGAATGAACCAGGTCTTTCCATATCAATCACTAATTTAGAAAGTGATTCTAGCTTATGTTAAGTTGACATAAAAACAGCCAGCATACCCTTCTCCTTTGCTTTCTGGTCACTCACTCTTATTTTGAAGCGTGGAGACAGTCTGCCCGCTGTGGTTTGTCAGTAATCCTCACTGTATTGTGGGTTTTGCTTTGTGTTCCTAATTCTTGCTGCTTCACAATGTGCAGTATGACCTTGGTGCCTGGGGACCATGTCTGATGCCTCTTCCTTCCCTCCAGTGCCTATGACAGTGCCTGGTATTAAAGCAATTTTTCTCAACCTTCCTAATGCTGCGACTCTTTAATACAGTTAGTTTCTCGTGGTGAGAAAACTAGAAAATTCACCTCTGAGAGGGAGGTGGATCCCTGAACTGTCAACCAAGTGCTTCATTTGGACTATCATACCTGAGAAAAGCTTTCAGGATTTGGAGGAGATAAATAATCACTAGTGTGTGCCAGCACTTCCTCTGGTGTCTGTTTAACCAACAATTTTTTTTTTCAAATGCGTTCTTTCATGCCTGCACACTCATTTCCCAATGAAATTGATGAAAATGTACTGGGTTAGTGAGCATTAAAGAGCTCTGGGGAGCAGGGACTATCCCAAAAGCTGTTGCCTGTACGTGGGATACGTTCTGCTAGCTGGGCTACTTTGTCTGGTCTCAGTGTTAGAGGATATGTCTAGCCTCGTAGAGACTTAATGTGCCGGGGGGGGGGGGGTACCAGGAGGAACGCCCACCCGCTCAGAGAAGGAGGGGGGAATGGGGGAAGGATTGTGGGAGGGGGTGATCGGGAGGCAGGCAGTGAGCAGGATGTAAAGTGAGTAAAATTAAAAAAAAAAAGGAAAGAAAAGAAATAAAGAGCTTCAGGGAATAAATGAGAATCGAAGGTTCCCATCAATGCAGTTATTACTTTGTGTGCAAGCTCTAGGTCCTCCCGGGAACAGACTGACTTCCCAGAGTATTGTATTGATTAAACACATCCACTGCAGGGCATTTTAATGCTCTTCTAGGAAGTGCTGAGAGAATCACTTCAGCTTTCTGGCCTCGGTTTCCTTGCCTGGAAAATTAGAGATCGTCTCTTTTTAGGACCTTCTCAGCTGTATCTATAAAGAGGGCCTGGTTTATGCCTTTCTTTTTTCTGAGAAGCATCACCAGAAAAGTAGCTCTATGGTTGCGATGTTAGCAAGGCTCGTGTGTACGAGGGACGTGCAGGGACCTTTAGTATGGGCATGTCGCCGAGTTTGTAGAAGTGCTTGCTTTTATGAAGGATACAGTGAGACAAGGGGTTGGCAAACTTTCTGCAAAGGTCCAGGTAAGAAATGCTTTTGGCTTTGCAGACTAGTCACAATCAGGTCTGAGTTTATAGTGGAAACCAGACCTGGGTAATATGCAAATTAGGGGTGTGGCCATGCAAAACTACACCTAATTTGCACTTTGATTTGGCTCCTGAGTCATAGTTTACAGATCTCTAAGGAGGAGACGTTCAAATATATAAAGAAGTAGATACTTGATTTTTTTTTTTTTTATGGCAGGGTTAATTTTTACTGAAATATATGATCAATGACTTGTACAATGCTCACTAACAACTACCTTTGATCATGAAAATTCTATTTTTCATAAACTTAAAAGTTAGCTTCCTAGGCATAGAAACCAAACATATTAGCATGAGGAAAAACTTGAATCAGTAAGAAATAAAATACTGATAAGCAGTGCCAACTTAATTACTTCGGACCAGGCTGTGTCATTCAAGAATTGAGGACAGTGCATCTGACCCAGACTGAGGAGATAAACCACAGGACCTATTCTAACACATGGGATGGGAAGCTCCTAGGAGAGTCTGATTTCCACTGAGGTTGGTGAGTTTGAAATTACTATCGGTTGTAGTTAGGGTTTCTACTGCTGTGAAGAGACACCATGACCATGGCAACTCTTATAAAGGAAAACATTTAATTGGGGCTGGCTTACAGTTCAGAGGTTTAGTCCATTACCATCATGCTGACAAGCATGGTAGCATGCAGGCAGACACGATCCTGGAGAAGATGCTGAGAGGTCTATATCTGGATCATCAGGCAGCAGGAAGAGGGTGAGACACTGGCCCTGGCTTGAGAATCTGAGACCTGAAATCCCAGACCCAGTGACACCCTTCTTCCAGTGAGGCCACACCTATTTCAAGAAGGCCACACCTCCTATAGTGCTACTCTCTATGGGCCCATGGGTGTCATTTTCATTCAAATCACCACACTGTCTAAATATATGGATCAGGGTGTAGCTCATTGGGAGAATGGTTGCGTAGCAAGCACAAATCCCTGCATTTGATTTCAAGCTCTGAGAGAAAATAAGCATCTGGTTGCATGCAATTAATCATTAAAAAAAATGATATTAAAAAAAAACCGATTTCTAGTTTGCTCCTGTCTATTCTACATTAATTTGTAAAGATTTCCCCATGGTTAAAAAAAAATGAACCAGAACCGAAAAATAAAAATTCATCTTTTATTTGTTACCTCTGTAGAGAGCAAGGGCAGGAAAGAGGTCATTTGGTTTGTGGTAGTTCAGAATGTGAGCAATGCAACCACACTCTTGTGCAGAGTGTAGCTGGAGACTTGTCTGGGAGACTTAGGAGTGGCAAAGAAAATGATTCTACTATTCCAAAATCCCCCCCCCCCCCCCCCGTTATCACTGCGATGCTGATGCTGCTGTTTATTTTGGGCCTTGGCTTTCGTGACAGGCAGTCTGAGGCTGTGCTCTTGGCCAATCTCCCCTCTGTGGCCTTTCCCAAATACCTGCTGTATCAGGCCCATTGACCAGATGAGTAAAAACAAAGACTCACTGACCGTGTGTCTGCACATAAGAGCAAGGGCTATTGAGATGACCTGTGAGGTAGACCCCAGCACGCAGATATAGAGTACTGATTGGCCCTGAGGAAATCAGCAGCAGGATTTCCTGATATGCATGAAAGTCAACAACTGGGCTTCATTGCTATGTACAAACCCATCAATACACTGAGTGTCCTTCCTTCTGCTGCCGCTGGCTACCAACACTCAGGGATGTAAAAGACTTATGGGGAGAGAAACCGGGGTTTATTGCCTTCAAAGGGGCATTTTATATAATTATCTCACTCTTTTGAATACCTCATCAAATCGGAATGATACACCTTAGGAGGAAATCAAAGCCCCGAGAGGCTAAACAGTTTAAATAACTTAAGCCAAATCATCCAACCTGAATGTAACAAAGCAGGCATTTAACTGCAGTTCTGACTCCAAAGGATCCTTTACTATACATTGCTTTAAAAGACTCTAATGGAAACCACTCCAAATCAAAGAGGGAAATAGACCTATAACCTACCATGTGTTAGAGTCTAGTACAGAACTCTCTTTTTTTTCTTTTGGCAAGAAAAGCATGTCTCTCGCAGTAGTTCTCAGGCTCAGGGATCTGGGGGACACTTGAGGTGCCCGACAATAATGCCCCGGGGTGTAACTTGAACTTGGGGATTTTCATATCTCCCTGGCTGACACCAGTGTGCAGCGTGCCGCAGCGGGACTGAATGGCCTCCGGAGATGGTGTGATGTTGTGATCAGGGCTGACAGCCTTCCAGGCTCATCTGGTGGTTCTTCATGGGAGGCTTAACAAATACAAACAGTTCTGACACAGAGAAGTCATAATCTTTAGAGTTTCTGGTTACATTGGCTTGTTTTATTTTTGGTCCAAATCACGCTAAATTTCATGGCCTTGTGTAAACACTAGGAACAGCTTGATGCCCTTCCAGATTGTGTCTCCCAGGGACCTGTAGACAGGAATTATGAAGTGTTGTGAACTATAAACTTGGGATTTGATTTTCGAAAGAAAGCATGATACCTCAATAAAAATGATGGAATATGTACTTTCAGAAAGGGCAGCCATGAGTGACACCGAGTTCAGACATTTTTCTTCTTGATTTTTTTTTAGGGGGCAGGGGCAAGCATTCCTAATTTAGCAGAGTGTAAGTATGGCTTGATTCTTAGGGTGAGGGACTGGGGAGGCAAAGGGGGAGGTGCCATCTGAATTCAGCGTGCGTAGGAAAAGGCTGATAGCTGATATTGTCTAATTCCTTTCTATAAACTCAGCTCAGAGACATGACAGCTATGAACTCAAGCTGTTCTTGGATCTGTAGAGGAGCTGACATCTTTCAGTGACAGTGTTTTTTAGTTAAGGGCCCAGTGGTATGGCACTTCACAGTTATAAAGCATATTTACATATATTCTATGGTAGAGTAAGGGCAGAAGACTCCACCTCTTCACTCTTCCCAGGATATGTGCCATTTTCAATGTGATTTGCTAGCCAATAGGCCACTTTCAAGCTGGGCTGTCCTTGTGACTTGCTTTAAATAGTAGAATGAAGTATAAGTAATGTGCCAGACTCTGACTCAAGGACACAGGAGGAAGGAAGTCCATGCTTTCTTTCTCAGGATCCCTGATAATGTCTACTAGGACTGGCTTAGTCTAGCCTGTCCAGACGAGGAGCCACATGGAGCCCAGACAGTCTTTGCAGTGAGCCTACCATACATTAGCCAAGATGTTGACAACTGCCCCCACCCCACCCCCAAGCCCAACAAAGTCCGTGATTCCTTAAGCTACTTAAACTCATAAGTAGTAAATTAATTTTTTTCTTTCTAATATTAAGTCATTGTGATCAAAAGCTAAAATCACCTTCTGGTGACTCCAGAAAGTGTGATAATCATTATTTCAGAAAAGGTGGGTGATTTTAATTCAATGCCTTTGCAGTTGGTGAAAACCAAGGGAGTCTGACATTCACTAGTTGTAGAAGCTGGGTCTGATTGCATTTTCAGAATTGGTTCCTCTATCTGGAAAGCAATGAAATAGAATTTCCCTTGGAAAGTCGCTCTGAAGATTGAAGTGGATAATCCGTGTAAAGGGCTGAGTTCATGTAAATTTACTATAAATTCAGGCTCGTATAACGATAGTGATATCAAGGATTACTCAAGGTTTCATGTCTAGGAGTCAGGGACCAGGTCTTCATGTTTGTTTTGAAAGCAGGCACACAGTTACCATTTCCCGCCCCTCCATGTTCTTTGCCTTCTCCTTCCCATTTCTGCTCTCATCTGAGAGCTTATTTTAAGTTTCTAATTCACTACCAGGCTGTTCTAGTTCATAAGACCTTTTAAAAAGTGAAAGTGAGCTGAAGTTGTCTTCCACTGCTGCAATGAATTATCTGATTCAAGACTTATTAGGGAGAAAGCAGAATATTCTTACAGGAATACAATGGGCCTATCATCCTGTAGTTCCCTGTAAAACTAGGACCGTCTCCCACACAGATCTCTCAGGCATGAAGAAAGCTTCTTAGACAGGAATCTGAACGGCTGGGGTCAAAGGCAGAGGAACTTTAAATATAGAAGTTAGCAATGTCTGATGGACACTGTAACCTCATGGGCAGTTTCAGAAAGTGAATGCTTTGATGCGTATTCTAGGAATCAAAAAAACAAGAACAAACAAACAAACAACAGCCCACTAATAGTGCTTTGTTCTCGAAGTCTCCCCCACCCCCACGAAGATTCTTCTCAGACCACAGTCGGCTCTCATTTGCCTGCCTCTGCATACCTAAGAATACATCTTCATTCTTCCATCTTTACTTTATTGAAAGGAAGGGAGCGCCTGGGAGCAACCTTTTTAGTCCAGTTTGACACATTGTGCCCTTCTGTTATATGCTGTGCTTTGTTCAGATGGGTTTTCTTAACCAGCTCCTCAGGAGCAAGAAGCCTCTCTGTCCAGTGCTTAGCTGTGTGTTGGTCAGCAAGCATTGCTTGTGACATAGTTAGGTACAGACGCTCTGGGGAAGAAAAGCATCTGCAAGACCCACTGTCTAAACTTCTGAAGAGAAGGGAAATATATATCAAGATTATTTGTGGAAACAATTACTCAGTGCTGTTGGCTGCATCAGAATGTCTCTTAGGTAAGATTTGGAAGCCTGCTATTAATCAAGTTGCCTTGGGAAAGATCACCACTTCCCTCAGGATCCCGCTTTTAGCAGCAAAAAGCAGATGTTTTTCTAGATAAGAAACAAGCATTTTAAACTGCAGCATGCAGAGTTTAGTCAGCAAGAAACAGGGAGTCTAATTTACACACACAGTTGTGCTCTGCCCTCCTGGAATTATTCCCTCCAATCAAGCTAACGAGACCTAGTTGCCAGCCTTCTGGGGTTGCTGGAATTTCTCTTTTGGATCAAGATTTTCTATCATTTCTAGCTTCAAACTGGTTTAACAGTGAAAAGTCTAATGATTTAATCTGGGTATAATTATATGACTGTTTTAAATAAATCAGTGATTGTGGACCTGCAAGCATACTTTCTGAAAACATGCCTGCTTATGTTATCCTTTTAGAATTTCCGCTTCTTTGAAAAGTTTATTTTATGAGTGTTTTGCCTCAAATATATCTATGCACCATGTATATGCCTGAAGCCCATGGAAGTCAGTAGAGAGCATCCAATTACAGTTATTAGCTGCCATGTGGGTACTGAGAATAGAACCTAGGTCCTCTGGAAGAATAACCAGTGCTCTGAAGTTCTGAGCCATCTCCCCAGCCCTGAAAGTATCCACTTCTTTATATAATTTTTGACATCCCATTAAGTAGTAAAGCAAATGCTATTTTGAATTAAAAATGACTTAAATTCTACTTGTATTATATGAAAATGACAAGACTGAAGAAGATCACTCATTCAGTCTGTAGTATAAAAGCAAGATTTTGCCTGTTTGATATTTGCCTTTCCCACATAATTGTTAAGGCAGGGGCTCTCATAGCAAAGAGAAGGATGTATAGCTGGGTAATGAGCCCTCCCACCCTTTAACATCAGCGAGACTTAAATGTATGGGACCTTGACGTTAGCGGTGAGTGGTCCTGTGAGTGTGACTTAGGCTATATGCTCTATGGTGTAGCCCTTCCGGTGTTCCATTTGATGGCTTTTAAGGTTTGATCTCGTTTAGAAGAGTTCTCATCGCCAGAAAAGGCAGCATATCCCTATGGTACAGCACATTTGATTAGAAAAGTTGTAATTAGCTACTTAACCCCTTTCTCTGCCAAGCCCCATTAGTAGTGTGAGCACAGGCATTGAAACAATCTGAAAATTGACTCATGGGTAAATCTAAAGGTCTCTCGTGGATACTCTCCACAGTCCTGTTGGTAGAACCGTGTTCCCCTGCCTTTGCCTGCTAATGTTCTTTCTTCTTGCTGAGCGACCCTACAGCAATGGATCTCAACCTGTCGGTTGCAGCCCTCACTGGAGTAGGTCAAACTATCTTTCAAAGCAGTCTCCTGAGACCATCAGAAAATGCAGATATTGAAATTATGACTCGTAAAGTAGTACAATTACATTTATGAAGTAGCAAGGAAAGTAATTTATGGCTGGGGGGGTGTGTCACCATAACATAAAGAATTGTATTAAATGGTCACAGCATTAGGAAGGCTGAGAACCAACACTGTAGAGACACCATCGATTTGAAAACAGACCATCACACATTGTTATCCTCCACCCCAAATGTCCCAGGTGGCTTTGAACTTAACATGTATGATGCTTGTCACAAATTTAATCATAGTTCCATGGAGTGGTGTAAAAGTACGGGGCTTTTACACGCCTGCCCTTACTCTGAAATAATGACAGAGACACCTGGTACATTTATCAAAAGCTTCAGGTACTAAGCTGAGCAGACTCTGATCTAGTCTAACCTGACTATGCTGGTTTGGCCTGCTCCCCAGCCTCATTTCTAACCATGTGTCCCGTTACCTGCCATGCTGGTCTCACCCTGTCACCCTTCTTCCTTTGTGTTCTCATGATGACTCCCCGGTCCCATCGGAGACCCTCTGCCTCTCTCTCTCAGGGCATGGAAGTCCCACCTTATCCTCTCCTGCCCAGGTATAGGGCGATTAGCTCTATATGAACCCATCAACTATGATGGAGAACAATATTTTATAAAATACTGAGTTAGGAAATGCTTTATAATAATGATAATACCAAGCCCAGACTGCAACCAGATCTCTGGGTACAGAAATAAGCATTTGAATACACAGTGCACAAAAGCATTCCCTAACAGAGTGGGGATTGCTGATCTCTGACTGGATGTAGCTTGGCCGTGGGGCTGTCCAGAACTGCCTTTTCGCTACTTTTAACAAGACTCTTTCTTAGAATGAGTTGAGGCCATAGATACAGGAGTTCACATGTCCTGCAGAATGTCATCGTGAGTGTCCTGTTGTGACAGCTTGTCACGCTTTTTCCTCATAAAGTTAAAACAAAATCTAAACCATATAGCCCTGTACACATATACATTAATCTGGGATAAAATGTTTAATGCCGTGTTATAAATGGAAATCTGAGCACTTTTCATGGTGCAATTGAGCGTTCTCTTTGTGCTAAAGACCCACTGGATATTAATGAATTGGTTTTCTGTTCCTTGGTGCTCAGGAACACTGTGCTTCATGTTGTCCCTTGTAGTTATTTTGGGGGCCGTGTCCTGAGTTTTGTCCCATGCGATATGGGATACAGAAGTCATTATAATTTTTAATTAAAAAGGAAAAAAGTAATGCATATTTGCTTATATTATGTATTTATTTTAATTTTAAAAGTGGAATAAGAAATTAAAAATGACATGGTAAGTTGGCAAATTTAAAACAATGAAATTAACTCTAAAGGAAATTGTTTTGTACGTACACTGAGATAGTTAGGAAGAAAGAATTAAAAAGCATGAGATGCTAAGGTCAGGCAGATGGAACACTAGAAAATAACCTTTCAAACTCATTTGAGACTCACAGTTGTAGAGCTCCACTGTGTCCCGGTACCAGGATGAGAAGGAACCCACTTTCTAAATTCCAGAATGAATGATTCTAAAGACTTCATTTCTTCCCAACATATCTTCAGAGATGTGTTGTTTGCAATAGAATTCTCCTTTCCATTCATTTCCCTCAAATTGCCTCAATGGACTTGAATGAGTGACCATATACAATATATTTTAAAAATCACGCTTAATAGTATATCATATACCAAATCTTAACAAAGTACCATTTTCATGTTTTTTTTTTTTTTTTTTTTTTTTTTTTTTTTTGTGGTGGGGGCGTTTAATATACTTTCACCAATATGACACAAATCTTATTGCAAAGTTACAGGAGAAATATAAGGCATACATCTGAGTCAAAGCAATGTTTGTGATGACTAGTGTGCAGGGATCTTGACTTTTCAGAAGAATTGATGCAGTAGCCTAGACTAGCAGCTGGGATCTGGCTCATCCTTGCCTAGCACACTAGGAGCTTCTTCCTCGAAATCACAGTATGCTCTTTGAAATCACTCTTGGGCTATTCTTGATGTTTGGATATGTGGCTGTATCTTTTAGTAAGCATCTCTACAGCTTATTTAACCTTTATTTCTTGGAAATTCATATTCATGCTTAGGCCCAATTTATGGCTTTATACTCTTGAATTTTCTAAGAGGGGATTGCCTAACAATAGAGGCATTTGAGAAAATCTAATAATTATCCCAGCTTGGCCACTACCAAGTTACACAATTACAAGCAAATTATCCTACATTGTTCAATCTCTAATGATTGACTGTTGGGAACTGACAGCAATTACCATTATTTACCTCCAAGTAGATTATTCATTTTGATATTTGTCTTTTAAAATGCTAAAGAAACCTATTATGACCAAGAAGAGGGCTATAAAAATAGCTTCGTGCTTTGCATCAGAAAAGCCGTGTGTAAATCCCAGCTCTGTCATTTACAGGCTTAAACATCTTAGACAAGGCTGGCAGGATGGCTCAGCTAGTGAAGGCACATTGCTGCAAAGTCACTTGCCTTTAATCCTGATGGCCTGAGTTAGATCCCCCGGAGCTACAATCTGGAAGGAGAGAACCGACTCACATCGTGTTCTCTGATTCCTGTATGTACACCAGGGCATGTATGTGTGTGTGCAAATGCATGTAGATACCGGTGTGTACAAAATAAATAAATGCAAAAATATCAAAATCATATACAAGTCACTTAAATTTTGGGCCCATTTCTTCTAATATGTGATGGGTCATCTTACTACTCTCACAGGACTATTTTGGGAACTGGGAGACAAGTGTCTCACACAGTGCTGGTCAGTGGAGAGGACCAGCATTTGAGTAGGAAACCTAAATTCTCCTTCAAGTGTCACTGAGCAGTGAAACCTGGAAGAGCCCTAGGATTGGTTTTCTTTTTGTTGATTCACAGTGACCTTACATCTACTCTGAATAATGAACTTCGACTTGCTGGAGAATTCTGATTTCATTTTTCTTACTTAACTAACCTTGAAAGTGGAAATGAGGTCCTTTTCTTTTGGACTTACTACTTACAATTCCAGAAGAAAATTGGTCATTAAATCAAAAGTTCCTGTTAGTTCATTTCTTGTTCTAGCATATATTATGAGTCCCATTGTACTTGGAATAAAAATCAGAGCCCCCATCGATGCTCACAGGGCCCTGTGAGGTGAGAGGTGGATAGCACTTGTGAGTCCTCACTGATGCTCACAGGGCCCTGTGAGGTGAGAGGTGGATGTGCCCTTGCATCCTCACCCTCTCTTCTCAGGCTCACGTTCCTTTGTGTTGCTTTTATATATTCAGTCCATTGCCATCAGAAGCCATTCTTCATAAAGAACATTGGGGCCCCTTCTTTCAGATTTTCATAGTTGGGTCTTTCCAGTGCCCAAGATTCATCTTTCTCAGGAAGAGATCCCTAAAATAGCCACCTCGTCTCCCAAACCAACAAAATCTATCCAAGCAATATGTGTCTTGTTCCTTATAAAAAGAATCTAAAAGCATAGAAGAGTATTTATTTATTTATTTATTTATTTATTTATTTATTTATTTTTGATACTTTATTTACATTTCCAATGTTTCCCCTTTTCTGGGTCTCCTCTTTGGAAACCCCCTATCCCCTCTCCATCCCCGCCTCTGTGAGGGAATTCCTCCTCCCACCTACCCGCCCACCCATTCCCATATTCCCACCTTGACATTCCCTTTTACTGGGGCCTCTAGCACCCTCAGGCCCAAGGGCCTCTCCTTTCTCCCTGATGGCCATCGAGGTCGTCCTCTGCCACATATGTAGTCCAAACCATGGGTCAATAGGTGTGTATTCTTTGGTTAGTGGTCTGAACTCCAGGACGACCAGGGGGAGGGTCAGGCCCATTGATGCTCTTGCTCCCTCCATGGGGCTACCAATTCCCTATAGAAGAGTATTTATAAGCCACAGAACTGTGTTGTAAATTATCTTTGTTTATTTGCTTTGTTAACTTTATTCACCGAAGCATAGCCTCCAGATAATGGAGGAGGCTGCTACCTCCTAATCTCCCCACAGACACACAGACACACAGACACACAGACACACAGACACACAGACACACAGACATACACACACAGACATACAGACGCTCACAGAGACACAGAGACACAGAGACACAGAGACAGACACACACACATACACGCACACACACACATACACACAGACACTCACAGAGACTCAGACACACACACAGAGACACACAGACAGACACACACACATACACGCACACACACACAGACACTCACAGAGACTCAGACACACACACACAGACACACACACACATACACACACAGATACACAGACATTTACACACACAGACACACAGATACTCACACAGACACACAGACACTCACAGAGACACAGAGACACACACACATACATGCACACACACAGACATACGCAGAGACAGTAACAGAGACACAGAGACACACAGATACACATACACGGAGACACACAGACACTCACAGAGACGTGGACACACACACACAGAGACACACAGGCACACAGACACACATATGCAGAGACATACAGACACACAGACAGACACACACATATACACAGACATACACAGAGGCACACACACAGAGACACACACACACACACAGACATATACACACACACAGACACATACAGACACACACAGACACAGAGACACACAGACACACAGACACTCTCAGAGACAGACACACACACAGACACATATACACATACACAGACACACACAGAGACACACAGACACACAGACATACACACACAATGAAAGAGAGAGAGAGAGAGAGAGAGAGAGAGAGAGAGAGAGAGAGAGAGAGTTTCAATCCCAGTTTTTTCTCTTAGTTTTGTTTTCCTGAGGCCAACCCTTATTTGTATATTTAGTTCCAGTGCCTAATGCAAAAACTCTAAAATAGTCCTGTCTAATAGAAATTTAAGGTAAACCACATCAATAATTTTAAATTATCTAGTATCCATGTTAAAAAGTACACATATAAGAAATTTAACATCTAATATGTTATCATCCCAATCCACAATTCACATAAAGTTCATGTTTTTATATTCTTTTCAAAACCTGTGGTGTGTTTTAAGCTTGTGAGCCGTGCCAATTTTAATATACATGTTTTCTGCTCACAAGCCATATGTAACTGGTAGGTATTATATTGGATAGTGCATTCCAGGTAATATTTGACAGATAGTATTTCTTGACTTACAATATCTAATGTATATCTATCACATATAAGATATAGTAACATGATTTTCACTCTGACTTGATTGGCAGGGCTGCTCACACCCTGCTCTCTTGTCTGATTTTCATCATGTTTTTAGATCTATACACTTGTGCAACTCTAGATATATGTGTGTAATCTGTGCTTACTGATACTCAGTTAGTATCTTCCATAGCTTTTAATAATATGCTTGGTAGTATTTTTAATTCTTCTGTTTCAGGAATACTGAAACTTCCCTCCAGCCCTCATTTCAACATGTTGCCAGTCTACACTATCCTACCTTTGTTCTTCCGTGTTCTAGTTTCTATAGATCCCAGGTTATAGACATTTACAATTGATGTGCAGTAATTAGTCTTCTGTTTTTCTTCTTTTGGGGAATAAACTTTGTGAGAGTGGGATATACATGTGTCTGTGCCTATATCCATGTGCACACACAGATACACATAGACACACAGACACACAGACACATATAGATGCACAGACACACATAGACACACACATACACACACACACTGGCCACAGAAGGGTATCTTTCTCTATCTCTCTCCCCTATTGCCTTGAGACA
Source organism: Uromys caudimaculatus (assembly GCA_028551405.1). NCBI lineage: Eukaryota > Metazoa > Chordata > Mammalia > Rodentia > Muridae > Uromys > Uromys caudimaculatus. The sequence goes on from CM052705.1 coordinate 4,716,898, forward strand.
GGGTCTCTCATTAACTGGAATTGTGGCATTTCAGCTAGGCTGTTCTTTGGATCTGTTGTTTTCATCTGTTCAGTGTTGGCTTTGCAGGCATGTGCCCCCATACTCAGCTTTTCTTGAAAGTCCTGGGGATTTGAACTCAGAGCCTCACAGCAAGTACTCCCCAGGCCCATGTCTGAGGATTTCTAAAAAGTCATAGCAACGGAGAGTGAGAGAGCCTCTGTGGAATTCTAAGTGACATAGGTGGAGACACAGCAAACCCAACCTCAGTTGTCTTAGAGCTGAAGACCAAAAAGACTTCCCTTACAGCGAAGCGAATACGTTATGTAGTCATGGTTTTAGATAATGGGATAAAATACCAGATGCTAATTTGAAGACTTTTTATTATTTTATGATTTTATTTCTGGAGATTAAATATAGCAAGGAAATAGATTCACATTTAGTATGTCAATGATTTTTTTTTTCTTCTGTAATGCGAACTCTTTACAGACTAGGATTTTGTTCTGTAGAAGAGCAAATGCTGACAGACCAGACTTAATGGAGACACATTGTTAGGAAAGCTGTGCCATTTGCAGAGGATATATTTACAGTTGTTTTTCTTTTTAAAATTAGACTTACGTGTAAAAATTACAAACTCTGACAGGTGTAAGATGGAACTTCAGAGTCATTTTGATTTGCATTTCCCTGATGACTAAGGACAGCAAACATTTCTTTAAGGTTTTATTTTTTTATTTTTATTTTTTTGCCATTAGTGATTCTTCTGTTGAAAAATCTGTTTAGCTCTGTACCCCATTTTTAAATTGGGATATTTGGCTTGTTGATGTCTAGTTTCTTGAGTTCTTTATATATTTCACATATGAGCTCTTTGTCAGATGTGGAGTTGTAAAGGTCTTTTCCCAGTCTGTAGGCTACCGTTTTTTCCTAAAGACAATGTCCTTTTCCTTACAGAAGCTTTTCAGTTTCATGAGATTCCATTTATTAATTGTTGATCTTAGTGTCTGAGCTATTGGTGTTCAGCAATTTGTCTCCAAGACATAACAGGGATGATTTTAGCAGAGACGGGGAGATAGAACCTGTAGAGGCCACTTCCAGTAGATAGACACAGCCCTCAGTCAAGGGATGGGACCACACACTCATCTCAAAGTTTTTAACCCAGAAATGTTCCCATCCAAAGGAAGAACAGGGACAAAAAATTGAGCAGAGACTGAAGGAAGAGCCATCTGGGGACTGCCCCACCTGGGGATCCATCCTGTCTGCAGACACCAAACCGGACACTGTTGCCATTGCCAAGAGGCACTTGCTGACAGGAACCTGGTGTGGCTGCTCCTTGGGAGGTTCAGCTACACCTGACCAATGCAGATGTGGATGCTTGGAGCCAACCATCAGACTGAACTCAGGGACTCTGGTGATGGAATCGGCGGAAGGACTGGAGAAGCTGAGGGGGGCTACAACCCCACAGGAAGAACATCAGCTGGCCAGAGCACTCATTGCTCCCAGGGACTAGACCATCAGCCAAGGAGTGTATAATGGCTCCAGATACATAGGTAGCATAGGATGGCCTTGTCTGACATCAGTGGGAGGGGGGCCCTTGGTCCTGTGGAGGTTTGATGACCCAGCATAGGGGGATGCTAGAGGGGTGGGGAGGGAGAGGGAGAGTGGGTGGAGGATCACCGTCATAGAGGCAAAGGGAAGGGAGGAGAGGGAGGTTGTGGGATGGAGGGCTTGTGGAGGGGTAACCAGGAAGTGGGATATCATTTGAGATGTAAACGAATGGAATGATTAATTAAAAAAAAAAAAAAAAGAAACGTGAAGAAATGGCTTCTTTAAATAAAGGAATTTAGAAATTGAAAAAAAAAAAAAGATTTGTTTCCTGTGCCAATGTGTTCAAGGCAGTTCCCCACTTTTTCTTGTATTCAATTTACTGTGTCTGTTTTTATGTTGAGGTCTTTGATCCACTTGTACTTGAGAGTTGTGTAGGATGACAGATATGGATCTATTTGTATTCTTCAGTATGCAGACATCCGGTTAGGCCAGCAACATTTGTTAAAGATACTTTCTTTTTTCCATTGTATAGTTTTGGCTTCAAGTGTCCATAGGTGCCTGAACTGGCTATCTCCTGTAACCAGGCAAGACTTCCAATGGACGGATGGGGATACTAACCCAGCCTTTGACCCATAATTTGTCTTACCTACAAGATGCTCAGGGGTAAAAAGATGGAGGAGAATTTGAGGGAAGGGTCAACCAATGGCTGGCCCAGCTTGAGACCCATGCCATGAGAGGGAGCCCATGTTTGCAGACAGGAGCCTAGCATAACTGCCATCAGAGAGGCTTCACCCAGCAACTGATTGAAATAGATGCACAGACCCACAGCCAAACATTAAGTAGAGCTTGGGGAATTCTTTGGAGGAGGGGCAGAGGAAGGAAGGATTGAAGGAGCCAGAAGGGCCAAGGACACCACAAGAAAACCTACCAAATCAACTAACGTGGGCCAACAGAGGCTCATAGAGACTGAACTGCCAACCGGAGAGCAAGCATTGGATGGACTGAGGTCCTCTGCATATAGGTAGCAGTTCTGTAGTTGGGTCTTCATGTGGGACTCCTAAAACTGGAGCAGGGGCTGTCTCTGAGTATGTTGCCTGCCTTTGGATTGCTTTTCCCTAAATGGACTGCCTCGTCTAGCCTCAGTAGAAGAATATGTGCCTAGTCTACTGCAACTTGATATGACAAGTCAGGTTGATATCTGTGGGAGATCTCCACTTTTCTGAGCAGAAGGGGGGAAGGGTGGATGGGGGTGGGAAGGTGAAAGGGAGGGACTGGGAGGCGAAGATAGAGGGGAAGCTGAGATCAGGATGTAAAGTAAATAACTAACTTAATAAAAAGCCCCTACAAACTCAAATATTTTTAGTTGAGCCACTAAATCAGGTTGTAATATCTATTCAATTTGTAAGTCTAGCAAATTGATTATCAGCTTAAGAGCTTAGCAGTTAACTTGACTAATTACAGTTCTTTATGTATTTTAAACATTAAAAGATTTGCTTTTTCTAAGAACTTAGAGCTTGGAACAAGTCATTTATCTCCAGGTACTCAAACTGCAGTCTATTCACTAAATGGAATTTCAAATATTGTACATGTCAATTTCTTTTATACTTTCTAATCATATGCAAACCATTTATGCATTTTAACTTAAAACATATAAATCTAGAAATCAATTATTCGCTCATACATTTCCATTAGAACCATCAGATGTTAAATGTTTTGGTGTCTTAGATTTATAAGCACCTTAAAAACATCGAGACTACACATCTGTTTATTTTATGATCCCCATTCTCCTCTGGGTCTCACTGGCATTAAAAGAACCTTAACTCACTGAAGTCAGGGTCACCATCCAGAGTTGTGGCCTCTCCTCAGGTGGCAGAGGAAGATAATTATCTGGTTCTGTGTGTTTCGGACAATAGCTTGAGCCACAGACCCTTTGGGAAAAGTTCCGATATGGCCCTGCTGAGTCTTGCCCAAGGCCTTTATCCATAAAAGATATCTGCTTTTCAATCTTAGTAACTGACACTCTGGTCAAGGCTCTCTTGCCTTATGGGGGCTGGGGAGATGACTCAGTGGTTAAGAGCACTGGCTGCTTTGCAGAGGACCTGGGTTCAGTTTCTAGAACTGATGTGGTAGTTCCCAGTATTTGGGAAATCCAGATCCATGAGATCTGATGCCCTCTTCTGCCCTTGGCAGGCTAGGCATTTACTTGGGACACATATATTCATGAAGGTACAACACTCATATACATAAAATAAAAAAGTAAATCTATACAAAGATCTTCTTGCTTTAAGTTTGTTGCTTTGTTTAGTGTGCACATGTACGGGAGAGAGATGCACAAGGTGCATGGAAAAGTCAGATGTCAGTGTGCAGGAGTTGGTTCTGTCAATTATGTAATTCCCTGGAATTCAACTCAGGTCCTCCTTGGCAGCAAGCTTGTTTACTGCCAAACTGTCTCTCCATCTCTCAAATGAAGACTGTTGTGTGTGACATATCTAGACTTTACTACTTGAGCTGGATAAATGAAGAATAAATTTACTACCAGGTGGGAGTTAACAAGGTTAGAGTCTGACTCTCCCCTTTCTTCACCCTCCTCCCATGGCAGGGCTGAGGCACATGGGCTTTTCAGGAGACTCTGTGTACATTTCAGCTTTTCCTGGCTGTTCAGCTACAATGGAAAGATTGTACTAATAATAGGAAATGATAACCACCTTTCAAAAAATATGATTTTATTTGAAGCAGAATTACATCACATACACATGCACACATATGTATGGAATGACAATAATCAAAGTAACTGCTTTTTATAACACAATAATTTGGAAGTCAAAATTTACTTTGGATATTATGAAAGTGACCATTGTGTTAGGTCTTGCCCTGGTAACTTCCAACAAAAAAGAGCTGTCATTTGTCATTCAGTTGAAATAGGACCCTCAAGGACTGTTGAGTACTCTACCACTTCAAGTGTGTAGACTTCATAGCCTCTAGAAGTCCTTCTTCTCTCCACTGGAGTGAAAAGCAGAGGTTATGGAAGTTTTGGGTCTTTGGACTGTAGAGGTAGTTCAGTGGGAATTGTGTGTGTGTCATAGGAGTGGTCCTGGGTCTGGATCTCCAGAAGCTACACCAAGCCATAGTCAAAATAGTGCTTATCTCCAATCCCAGCATGCCTGTAGTAAGATTGGAAGTAGAGACAGGAGAATTTCTAGAAGTGTACAGGCGAGCTAGCCTGGAGAGTGCATCAGCAAACAAGAGACCCTGCTGCAGACAAGGTAGACTGTGCGGACATCGTGGGAGATTGTCATCTAATCTCCACGTGCATGCCTGCTCACACACAAACATGTGGGCAAACACATCATCACTTATGTGCATAGCACATGGATTAAGAAACGTTTGCGCTTATGTTTAAGATCCCTTTCTGTTAATTATAGCAAATACCACTCTGCATGGTCACGTCTTTTTATTTTAAAATGAACATTTTAAAAATGAAAATGTTCATGGTGCATGTACAGTGATTATTACTTGAGTGACCCAGATGTGTCAAATGCAGCATGTGTTAGCCTTTTTAAGTAAGAATAGGAGATTTCCCATTGCTTCTGTGGTGCTTCTGCCTTTAATTGGTTACTTGACCCATTTACCAATTAGTTGTTGAAAACAGCTCATTTCAGTTCTCATTTTTTTTTCGGCGATCCATGGCTTACATTTCCGGAGTGGAAAGAGCCAAAAGACTGATGTACTTTTTGTGAATCTCTGTGTTATTTCTGGCTGCAGTGTGTTTTAGATCTATCTTCTAATCTTTTAAAACATCTTATTTATAGTATATATCTTTATCTATATGTATTTGTGTATCATGTGCATGCCTGGTATGCCAGGATGGAAAATATGTTGGATCCCCTGGGTGTGGAGCTACAGATGGTTGTGAGCCACCATGTTAGTGCTGGGACTCGAATCCTGGGTCCTCTGGAAGAGCAGCCTGTGCTCTTATGCACTGAGCACCATTCCGACCCCCAAAGTCAGACTGTATAGATTTTTTGCTTGTTTCATTTTTCTATTCAAAGGACTGTACAGCCACAGTGATGGCACCACTGTCTGTCTTCACCTTCATAGGCTCAGTAATGGGACGGCTGACAGATGAAAACTAAGAAGGAGCTGCATATTCCCTGCTGATGTGTTTGCATTGCAAGTGAGGGGTGCGGAGTACCTCACGTGTACTTCCTAGCATCCTTCAATGTGTCCAGCCACAGAGCATCGCAGCTCGGTTTTAAGGAACCCTTTGGGAAGAAGCAAATGTGGGAGAGTGTGCCATTTTAATCAATTAAATGGCATTAACAAATTGCTGTTCTCTTCCTAGGCTTGTAAAAGTAAAGCTTATTAAGGGGAAAGTTGACATTTATTGCATAAAGAAAAAATGTACTTGCTATTTGCAAGCAGTACAATTTCTTTTTGTATTGTTTTGTACTGAGGACTGGATTTTGTAGTTTTTTTCTTTTGCTGGTTGTCAGGGAGATGTTTTAGAGAAGGTGACAATGACTGTGTTCCCAATGATCTACTATTATCTTTATGAGCCTAAGAACCACAGTTTCCCCCCTTTAGGCTCTACATCCATGTGCTATATTATACATACCATTCAGTAAATACTAAGTCAAACTGAATTAAAATAGTCATTTCTTTCCCCACAGTGGGTAAACCATAGTGTCATACACATGCATGCTTATGTTAATACTAGAATATGTAAGAAAGTCATGGAGAGCCCAAGCTCTTCCTGTGGGCTCCAACTATCCATACACCAGTGAAATGAATCTATGAACAAAGAGTTGACTTGAGAATAACACAGAAAAATTGCCATTCAAGATGTATAGGCCACGGTGTCCTGCAGAAAACAAAGAAGCAGAGAAGTGACACCATGCAGGGTGCTTGGAAGGTGAGTTCATGGTGCTGGCAGCAGTTACTGGAATCGATGAGTGTTAGTAGTTACTAGGTAGGAGTTTTAATCTTACAGTTACAGCTAGGTTCACGTAGTTTTCAACTTGGATTGCAAGATGGCTTTGGAACAGCTATGTGTGAGCTTCATATTTTTTCCTATTACCTCTTGACTCTAACGTAGTTGGGTATGGCCTAAGCAACTCCATTTTGTATTTTCAGCTCTCACAAGGGTCTACAGAATTGAAAAACCCTTAAGATCCTTGGAACAGAGCAGACCCAAAAGATAGAGGAACAATCTTCATGGGCTCAGTGATTAATCTGAGGATACATGAAAATTGAGAGGGATCTTAGGGGTTTCCATGTAGAGGAGCCACCAACCATTCCTGGAGGGTGGTTTTGGGGTTATAGGCTCTGTTGCTATAGGGCTTAACTTCATTGCTATGGATCGAATTGTGTTTCCACTAATTTATATGTTGAGATCATAACCTTTAAGGTAATTGGATTTGGAAATAAGATGTTTAAAAAGGTGTTTAAAAAGAAAATTAGGGTTAAATGACATCAAGGATATTCCCTAATCTGGCAGAATGGTTGTTCTGGAAAGAAGAAGGGGTTATTTTAAAGTGGGTATGCACATAAAAGAAAAGCCGTGTGATGACAGGGGAAGAAGAGAGTCCTCAAGATAAACCAAACATGCTAATATCTTGATCTTGGATTTACAGTCACTAGAACAGTAAGAAATACATTTCTTTTCTTATGCTGCTCAGTCTGTTGACTTCAAGATGGCAGTCTTGCTGGACTATTCCCTGCAGGAAGGAGGGTAGTTAGCTGACAGTCTCCGGGGTGTATACCATGTTCAGCGACAAAGGTAAAGCATTACTTCATCAGTTTCCAAACCCTCTTGCCTCTATTGTTAACATTTTTGGCCAACAAAAGAAGTGGATTTGATGGTGGTCTTACTGCAGTTCACAATCTGTTCACAGCGCTGCCCTGGTTTATACTTCTCTTGTTTTCAGAACACAAGTGGTAGAATTTGCTGCCAGGGACAAAGTATTGGTTGCTAATCTAAGTGGCAAAAAAGGAGGCAGGTAGTCACAGAATACAAGAAGAGAGACAAGAGGGAGGATGTGGCAGTGGAAGATGTGCAGTGCTATCAAGACAAAGGGTGCTTCAGATTATACAAGTTTAACACAAATATTGTAGAGCTTTGACCATGTTTCAAGTGATGATCTTGGAGAAATGAGTAAGTCCTGGTGTGTCTCAGTTGCCTTTCCTCTAAGGAAGATAATCATAGAACTGTTAGAGGGTTCAGATGAGTTAATAATACATAAAATGCTGGAAACAGTGCCTGACAAATGACAGGAGTGCTGTGTGAGCTGGTGGCCATGGCAACAGAATTGATGGTAATGATTGACAGTGTCAGTGATGTTATTGAAGATGACAATGACTATTGGTTTTTCATATGCACTCCAACCAAAAATACTTGGCCATACTGGAAAGTTCTTGTCCCTTTTCTTAAGGTTCTTTTTTGTTTGATATAAGATAGTTTGATTAACTTGGGCGGTCCAGTCCCAATTAGCAATCTTCCTAACCTGCAATGTATGCAGGAGTTCCATCTTCCCTAGTGAGAACAACTCATCGTATGGCTTGAATATTTACATCAAGCCAAGAATCCGTGTCATGCTGATCTTGGACCTTGATGGTGACTTAGCCTTTTGCTGCTCTGTGGATTTAGGACATGAGTTGGGACCTCTTTCTCAGCTGTCCCTTCTTTTTGGATGAGTTTCCAGTCCCTTTTCTACTTGCATCAGTTTGCTTTTTCCACCCTCGAGGGGTTCCTAGGATGTACTGTCACCAAGGCTGGGCTGCAGAGTTTATGATACAATCATTTAACTCGCATGACTCCTTTTCCCGTAGGGTGCCATTTCCTTTTGTATCTATAAGTGTACTCCCTGTGTATCAGCCACGTTCTGTCTCATATAATACTTTGCTACAAAACCTCTGTATATTTGAAGGTTTTACTCAAGCTGCCCTCAATGAACAGCTTATGTAATATTTTGTATAATTTTAAAATTCCTGGAGTAGGTGAAGGATATTTCTGGAAAGCACAGATAATTCTGTGTCAAGTGTAGCAGAAAATAGACGAGTCAGCCTGGAGTTTGTGTCACTGCAGACGGATTTTCATGGAAAGTCCAGCAAAATAGACCTCTTTTAAAGAATTTTTCATAAAACTATTCTTTCAAATGTTACAAAAACAACAACAACAACAACAACCTGTATATAATGACACCTTCTGAATTCTCTGACCTTGGTAAAGACTTCCCTCCATATATGAAATCGTGCCATGTTTACCTTTATAATTTCTACACCCACAAAAGCTCCTGGCACACTCTTGGAGCTCCAATGGTTGTATGAATAAAGATGCTCTTGAAGGTGCATCTATTCCTTCCTTTCTGCATGCTTTAGTCTTGGCAAAATCTTTCATGGGAGAACAACATTAATTTGTTTTTTTACAAGCCTTCCTGTTGAGCTATTACTTTAGGATTTACTGCATGACTATCAGAGGGCAACAAGGGCAGAGAGATGTAAACACTGCAGGTATTTATTCTAAGCATAAGTGCAGAACACTGCATGAGTCACTGGCTATGATAAAGGAAAATGTGGGCGTAGGGAGTCTCAGTCTTAGGCTTGTTTTGTTTATATAATGTAGGCTCCAAAATGCATCCTCGGAATGCATTATATCTCTTCGACATTCTGATAGTGTGTGTAATGACAGGCGTGTGCATAGCCAGGGTGACTGGTTTTTGGAGGTATGTCAAAACGCATTTGAATTTAATTTTTCTTGTATGTGTGACATTAAGAAATGCGTTCTGGCTCTTTTCCTCTCTTTCTTTTTTCTATTTCAAGTATTTTACAAAGTTTATGCCAAATCTCATTGATTCAAGTAGGCTTAAAAATCAGTCTTAAATATAACCAACGGAAATCGCAAAATGCAACCGTGACATTATTCTGCTTTCCATTCAGGGGACCTCTGCTTCAGATTCTTTTAGTGACTTATTTAGTATTGTTTTCTTACTCATGTTTATTTCAACTATCCTTGAAGTATTTAAGGGAAGAAGCTCTTGGAATGTTTTTGAACTGTAGTCATTGAAACCAACGATTTTGTAAAACACTCCTTAGCACTGAAAATAAATGTGAAGTTGAAAAGAGTTTTAAAAATATTACAGAGATGACTACAGCACAGGGTGTCATGCTTTGACTCAAGCTCACATTGCTGAAGAAACGGAAGTGGCAAAGTGGCAGGCAAGGGACCAAACTGATCATACAATGGAATGGACTCATTAAGGGGTTACTTTCAGCTTTGCCAATCTGGCTGTCAATCTCTGGTCCTTAATTAATTTATTTATATAATTTTCACTGCACATATCCATTGTTCATGGTATTGGACTATATAAAGTCTGGTAATTTCTTAAGACTTCCTGAAATAGTAGTTGCTATGACAAAATATCAGGGAAGAGGAAACACGTATTGGTTAGTTGGTTAGTTGGCCCTGATGCTTTGGGGAAGGAATCAATCAATCAAACAGACCAGAGAGTGGAAAAAGTGACCATGGAGTTCCAGAATTCCCTCTTCTTTAGCATGTTTTCCCAAAGACCCAACTTCCTTCCAATGGGTCTTACTTCCTAACTGTACCATTAACTTCCAACAGTGTCAAAGTCTAGTGGCAAAGCCTAAAACACATGGACCTTTATGGGCTGTTTCAAAGGATAGCATCTTTACATTGTAAAACCATTAAGTCTGTAAAGAAAGAGATAAGGAAGACTTTAGAATTCTCGTGTTCATGGTTTGGTTCGGTAGAACTCACATCATAAAAATAACCATTCTATCAAAATCAATTAACATTTAGTGTAGTCCCAACCAAAATGCCCATGTTCACCTCAGAACTAGAAAAAAGGAGGCTAACATTCATATGGAACCACAAAAGAGGATGAAGCAATCCTGAGAAAATGGGGCAATGTAAAGGAATTACCATTCCAGATATTTTATAGAGTTAGATTAATAAATACAGCATGATATTGCCATAAACAGACATATAGACTAATGGGATAACAACAGAAACGCCCAAACTGGCCATGACTGTGTATAGCTATAGCTGACTGATCTTTGACAAATAAGCCACAAATATGCCTTGGGAAAAGACAGCATCATCAACAAATGGCTGGAAAAATTAGATGTCTACATGGAGGAGAACAAACTAGACCCAATTTTATCACCCTGCACAAAGAGCAGCTCTAAACAGATCAGAGACCTCAATGTGAAACCTGAAACACTGAAACTGCTAGGAGGAGCCATAGGCAGTGCCCAACAAGGTACATTTGTGAGAGAAAACCTCCTGTCTAGGGCTCCATTAGCTCTGGAATTAAGGTCAACAATTGACAAATGGGCCCTCATAAAAGCGCAAAGATTTCTGTTTTCTTTTATCCAACATCTCTCTCTAGCCCATCTTTCTTTTTTTTTTAATCGCCCCACCACCCATGACACAGGATTTCACTGTGTAGCCATGACTGTCCTGGAACTCACTCTGTATGGCAGGGCTGGTCTGGAACTCACAGAGATCTGCCTCCCTTGCCTCTTAAGTGCTGGGATTAAAGGCATGGACCACCATCCTGCAGCCAGCAGCCCCTCTTTCTATTCCAGACTAGAACCAGGTCTAGTGTCCTTATTTTGTCTGTACTGAGAATCCCTTCCGGTTCAGTGTGCTGTGACTATAGAATGAGACATGGAGGTGAATAAAATAAAATGAAAACAGAGCTTCTCAACCTTCTTAATGCTGTGACCCTTTAACACAGTTGGTCATGTTCTGGTGACCCCAACAAAATAAAATTATTTCCGTTGCTAACTCATAGTTTCTATTTTACTACTGTAAATATCCGTGTTTTCTGATGTTTGCGAACCACAGTTTGAGAACCACTGGTCTAGGAGGTATGATGGCTGATGGGTATCTGAGGATGGGCGCTTGCTCGGCAGGTCTCGTTAAGCCTTTAATTTTAAAAGTGCTCTAGCCCAGGAGACTTATTTCCATGACATTCTTTATAGAAGAAAGCCTGCTGCTTGTGGTCCTGTGAAATAAAGGCATTATGTTCTCAAGTAGAAAACTTGCTTGGCAAGTACCTGGATCTATTAAAAGGGATTTCGGGAGACATCCTGATTCTCATTACCGTTCTCAGATGGTGGCCCTAAAGCCTTGGGGGTCAGGCTGGAATATAGACAGCTGAAATCTGGGAGTGTGGGAGGTGCTTCTAGGGAGCCGCTCACTGGACTCCGGCCCTTGGCTCCCTGGCCTCTGTTCTTCACACAGTGATCTCAGAGTGTGCATGGTTTCCTACCTGTCTTTCTTTTGTATGCGACCCTCCAAAAGACTTGAGGTCAGATACCACAGTTCTTCCTGAGTACACAGAGGAAAATCAAGATGAAAAAGGAGGAGATCCAAGTAGGGGAAAGGCTCAGATTAACACAAGCAGAAACATATGTGCATTTCATCCAGCAGGTGGCAGTGAGATCATGTGGCTAGTCTATGGGAGGCAACCCAGACCCCAGGACCGAAGCTGAGAGCTGTTTTTGCTCTCCAAGGCGGATTTCAAGACCTGGTTACCTGCCATCGCTCAAGCCCTCCGCAGATCTTGTAAGAGCTTTTCCATTTGATCATTTATAAGAACACTACTCGCTTACCTTCTATCCAGTGGCTTATTTAGAAAGGCTGAGCATGTTTTAATAAATCAGCAATTCTCCAAGTATGAAGGGAAATAAAATGTTTCTTCAGCCTGGGGATGGCGAGGGTTTGTCTGCCTTAAGCACTCCTGTGACAGGACGATCAAATAAAGACAAGGTTGTGGCTTCGATCTCTGTGGAGGCCGATTAGTCTGTTCTATTGTGTGGTCAAAGGCCTCACTGCCAATGTGTTTAATCACCTGGAAATGTTTGCTTTGCATCTAGGAGGTCAGCTGTGTTGCAGGGTCAGAGAAATTTACTAGGGCTAGGGAAAACGTTCGGTCGTCGTGGGTTAAAATCCTTCTCCTTGAAGGCAATGGACAGCATGTGTGAAAGTAACAGGAAGTAGTGTTCAAATCCATTGGCTGTTCCTGTGATAATTCGCTTGCACACACACAGAATGGGTTTGCCATTTGAAAATGCAGTCAATTCTCTGCTTCAGTGGACCATCTCTATAGGATCTTATCTTGTCTCCTTCTGCTTGTCTCAGAGAAGGTCAGAAGTAGAGAAGAGCCTGGGAAGAAAGAGCAGATAGAGACTATGTCCTTCTCCCTCCAGTGCCTTTTAGAGCCATTTGTGGTTTTGGATGAGCTATTCTTTTCCCTATCACAGGTATGTGGGTCAAATGGCTTCTTCAAGAGAAGAGTACCCAGACCCTCTGACCCTGCACAGCTTCTACATGAGAGCCCACCTTCTTTTTTTGCTTCATTTTGTACTGCCCCAGAGAGCCTGTTTCATGGTGCTCCACCCCAGTGGCTCTGCCAAACACTTACTCAATTTTGCAAGCCAGATTTCCAGGATCCATGCCTGACACCTTACTTCTCCTGACTTCTTGTCCCACTACTAAATCTTGGTAACTCTATCTCCTTTAAATCTAATGTCCTCTCATCCGTATTTCCACCCCTCTTTTCTATGATATCTCCATTTCTTCTGGATGGGTTAGTAATCCCCATTGGTATACATGCACCCACTGTCACCCTTTTGCAGAATGAAGCTTGTGTTGCTCTGGCCACAAGGTTGCCCCAAAGAAGGTCTGTTAATGTTTTCTCTATGTAGGATCAGGACCAATCTACCTTTAATAACTCTTCTCTGAACTAGGCATAGAAGCAGAGGGAACATGCTTTGATGCACTAAGATACCATGCATTCCTGGTGTCAAGTATCTCACACTCTCGTTCGTTCATACACTGACTTATGAACAGGATACCATGAGGCACTGCTGTGAGCAGGAGAGACACTACAGGCAGAAGGAGAGGAGTTGAGGCTTCAGGCAACCTTCATGGAGCCCTCTGCAGGAGACACACTTGTTCAGAGCTTAGGGTTGTCTGCTAGGGACTAAAGTCTCATCTTTGGGGAATTCAGACTCTGGAATGTTGGGAATCAGAAAACCAGATTCCACATTATGGTGCTTTGGCTGAATACTGTGAATTGAAAGTTATTGGAATGGCCTCAGGGCAAGGTCTCTTGGTGCCTTCCCATCCTCCATTTTCCTGGTACCGTCTCTAAATCACAGCATGCCACAGAAATAAGGATTCCTTCTCTAAAAGATGAGTCAGAGCAACCAGGAGCTCGTTTCCTCAAACCCAGTTAATCTGGAAATATCACACTAACCTTCATTGTATTATCTTGCATAAAATCTCAACACAAAGAGATTCTTTGATCTACCTTGCCTGATTGTGGCTCATAAGACTCATTTCAGAATGGGTCCTGTAAGAGGCATACGGTGGGATCAAGGAAAGTCTGACTTCTCCCTTGAGTCTCTTACATTAGCTCACTCTGTGGAGACCAGAAGAGGGTGTCAGATCCACCAGAACTGGGGTTACAGATGGTTGTTCCTGCCATGTGAGTGCTGGGAATGGAACCTGGCTCCTACGGAAGAGTAGCTGGTGCTCTTAGCCTCTGAATCATATCACACCTCTCTCTCTCTCTCTCTCTCTCTCTCTCTCTCTCTCTCTCTCTCTCTCTCTCTCTCTGTGTGTGTGTGTGTGTGTGCATGTGCACAGAGGCCAGAAGAAGGCACTGAACATCTTTCTAGGTCTCCATTTATTCCTTTGAGGCAGGATGTCTCCCTGTTGAAGTCAGCAAGCTCCGGGAATCCTCCCATGTTTACCCCTTTGGGGCTGGGATTACTGTTACACACAGGATTTATTCCGTAGGTGCTTGGCTTTGAACTCCAGTTCTCATGATTTCTCAGAAAGTGCTCACAATAGCCACAGCTCATTATCACTGGGTAGTTTTCCATGTTACACTCAAAAGCTCAAACATCTTCGCCTCTAGGTCTTTTTTGTCTTCAGCTCTGAAGCTGCCACATAACACAAAACTTTGAATATAATTGTCATGCTCCACTAGAGAGTTCTCTTGTCCGCCTTCCTATAGAAATATGTTTCTGACACTTATGATACAGAGGAAAGGGGTCACATCTTTATGATTGTTTCTGAAATAGGTGGAAGGTCATTAAAATATGCAAACACATGAACAAGGCTTATAATTGTAATTACTCTTTTGAAGGAAAAGACTAGTTTATGGTGTGCAAGAATAGCAGGGTCATGATTTTGTTTGAGGATTAGGAAAGGGTTCCCAGAAAGAGCTAAGACAGGGGGATGAAAAGGTGAGTGGAGCCTGTGGAAGCCTGGTGGGCAGCATTCTGAACAGCAGGGGCAAAAAGGACCTTATAATTCATGGAGCCCCAGACTGAGGAATGTGGCTGGGCAAAGCGAATCTGGACAAGAAAGTGAAGGGTGGGATGGAAAGGACCTCCCAGGTCGTGCTCAGGATTGGACTTTGTCAAGGGTGTTGGAGAGAGAGGCACTCTGAAGGTTTAGTGAATGACACCATGAATGTATGTGTAAAACTCAGCCCGATTACAATTTGGAGTGGAGGCAAATAGGAAAGCTCAGAGAGCAATTCTACTGTACCGAGTGGGTGGTGTGTGGCTCTTTAGATGGACTGTAAACAGCAGCCCTGGTTGGCATGGGATGTCAAGGGCAGGGACAGAATGTCCACAGTCTGGAGGCAGCAGACAGGCATCAGGGACTGGCTCTAAGGAGAGTGTAGAAAGCTGTGGGCAAGTGCTGGTAAGTAATCTGGAGAGGATTGGAGATACGGATACAGGTGCTGCCCTCTATCTGTGCCCAAGACTCAAGATTTCCTCCCAAAGTGTGGAGCTGTATCTGTTCGTGGAGGAGCCAAAATAGATCAGTTTTGCATTGGAGGAATCAGTTCAGGGACACGAGAAGCTGGTGTGTCCATACTGTTGTCAACCATGGTAATCACTGTTTATCCTCCACTCTGCCAGGTACTTGACTTGTCACTTATAATCTCTTGCTCAGTTCTCCACTATCCATCACAAAGTGAGGATTTGAACTGATAGGACCACAGAATGACTGGGGTCCTTTCAATAGTCATGTCTCTTTGCAGTCATTGACCATTTTATCTTCCTGCAGGGGAGTGTTTTGTTGTCCTTTTTTAGAGAATGAAACTGAAGTTCTTCAATGAGATTGCTGTTGGACACATGGCAGATGTCAGATTTGAATTGTCATCTCGCTGGTTCTAAGATTCATGTCCATTCCATCTGTACTAGTTAATTTTCTGTTGCTGTGATAAAACATCGTGACTAAAAGCACCTTGTGGGAGAAAGAGTTTGCATGGGTTTAAGGTTTTTGAGTGATGGCAGGGAGGCATGTCACCATGTAGCCAACATGGCAGCAGAAATATGAAGCTGAAAGCACGTATCTTCCAATGCAAGCAAAAAGAGAGCAAACTGGAAATGGGGCCAGACTGTAAACACCCACCCCAGTGATGTACTTCACTTCTACCAAATGTTCTACAACCCTGCCAAGCAG
The DNA here is from genome assembly GCA_028551405.1 of Uromys caudimaculatus. Classification (NCBI taxonomy): domain Eukaryota; kingdom Metazoa; phylum Chordata; class Mammalia; order Rodentia; family Muridae; genus Uromys; species Uromys caudimaculatus. The sequence continues at coordinate 4,732,958 of CM052705.1, forward strand.
TGTCACCAACCAAGCATTCAAATGTGTGAGTCTATGGGGACATGTCCATTCAAACTGCCATAATACCCAATCAAAGAATACTCATTGCCAGTAAAGTCTATTAGGAGCAATGTATTTATTTATATGAATGTCTATTCTTCTATAGAACGTTAACTTATTGAGGTCAGGGACTATGTATTATTTGTTTCTGAGCTTCTCTTGAGTAAACAGTTGTTAAGCAGACAGTTGCTATAGAAAGGGTGGTAGTTCGAAGGTAAATGGATGGAACTTGAAAATATCATCCTGAGCGAGGTAACTCAGTCACAAAAGAACAAACAGGGTATGTACTCACTGATAAGTGGATATCAGCCCAAAAGTTCAGAATACCCAAGATTCAATTCACAGACCATATGAAGCCTAAGAAGAAGGAAGACCAAAATGTGGATGCTTCAGTGTTTCTTAGAAAAGTGAACAAAATACTCACAGGAGGAAATATGGAGACAAAGTGTGGAGCAGAGACTGAAGGAAAGGCCATCCAGAGACTGCCCTACCTGGGGATACATCCCATATATAGCCAACAAACCCGGATGTTAATGTGGATGGTGGAAAGTGCTTGCTGATGGAAGCCTGATAAGCTGTCTCCTGAGAGGCTCAGTGTGGGAACAAGCCTGGTGCGGTGGAAAGAAGCCTCACACGTCTGTCCCGGGCACTGCAGCTCTGGGTGGGACAGGAGACACGAGGGAAGTGGCTACATGTCTTCCCACACAGTCCAAAGGGCAGGTGGGGGCTGCGGGAAGCCTTTGTGGGCCCTGCCCATGGGTGGGGGAGGGGGCTATTCTTGAGGAATGCGCAGCAGCCGTCTCTGTGGGTTCTCTAGCCAGGGACACTGCAGGGTGCCACAGATGGGCTAGCCAGAGCACAGCTGGGGTTCCTGCCGGGCTAGCTACTTAGGCTTGGGTGAATGGGTATGGTTTGGGAGTGCTGAAATTGAGGGTCCGATCCCTTGCTTCCTACGGCAGGTCCAGATGAAGAGACAGTCCATATTTCTAAGACGTTTATTTTCATTGTGGAGAGTGGCATGGATGGAATTGTACCTCGTGGCCTCTGGCAGATATAATAACTGGGAAGGGGCGTGGCTAAGCCTCTAGGTGTCTCATTAACATGGGGATGGCTTGGAGCTGTGTGGCCATGCCTCTACCTGAGGAGGGGTGGTATGTGACCGTGACTGGAGCCATAAGCCTCCTGGGAGCGTTGGCATAACTTTTTCCGGTCCCTTGTGGATTGTTCTGCTGGGTTGCCCAGAGTTTATGTCTGTGCTTGACCAGGTGCCAGATTGCCTGTCACAGATCACTGCCCCACAGCTCAGGCAGAGCCTGACAAATACAGAGGTGGATGCTCATAGCCAACCATTGAACTGAGCGTGGGGTCCCGGATGGAGGGGTTGGAGAAGGGACTGAGGAGCTGAGGGGGTTTGCAGTCCCATGGAGGGATCAACAGTGTCAACTGGCCTGACTTCCTGGAGCTCCTGGATACTGGATCACCAACCAAAGAATACACATGGAGCGACCCATGGTGCTGGCCACATATGTGGCAGAGGAGGGCCTTGTTGGCCATCAATGGGAGGAGATGCCCTTGGGCCTGAGAGTGTTAGATGCCCCAGTATAGGGGAATGACAGGGAGGGAAGACGGGAGTGGGTGGGTGGGTGGTGGAATACCCTCATAGAGGCAGGGGGAGGGGGGATGGTATAGGGGGTTTCCAAAGGGGAGACCTGGAAAGGGGGAAACATTTGAAATGCAAACAAAATAAATATCAAAAGAAAGAAAGAAAGAAAGAAAGAAAGAAAGAAAGAAAGAAAGAAAGAAAGAAATGCAATGGATGGAGCAAAGATTTTCTTTTTATCAAATAAAAATGAATCTATGCTAAAAAAAAAAAAAAAAAAAACCCAAAAAACTAAAGTCTACTTTCATTTCTCTGTAAGAAAAGGAGAGCTTATGTCTTCAGCCTCACAGTAGACTCATTAGCTCCTGCCGTGGTGGCAGGGACACAGCCAAAGGAGAAAAACCATTGATGGCCCCTAAGCTTCCTTTAAACATGTCTTCCCTTCACTCACATGCAGCTTCCCTAAGCCCCCATACCCTTAGTTCACACTCTTCCACCCTGCAGCATCTGCAGGTTCCGTAACTGGAGATTCAGAGTGCACATCCTTTGAAAGGCTGTGGCTTACAGCCACTTAATGGACTCTTGAGAATTGTATACACATATCACCAACAGAGGAGCAGCAATGCTGGGTTGCTGCTGGTGTGGCCAATTAGGATGCATGCTGCCTAACACCGATGTTTTCTCGCAGTGCTAGTCAACAGTAGGTTTTAATTATGCAGTAATAAAAAATAGAGAAATGAAGAAAAAAACTGAGAAAGAAAATTATTGTTGGTTTTTAGAATTATCTTGGTTCCATAGTGAAAAACCTACAAATTACATAAAACAAATATTCCACGCTAACCACAGAGTGTTTGTAGAGTTGAGGTTGCAACAGACAGGGACAGTTTCCTTACCGCCTGGCTGCTCCTGGCGAATGGCAACTGTGTGTGGGATGGACTGAGAGAGCCGGGGAGGGGCAGGAGTGGAAATGACACGCTGTGGAGAGACAGTCTGTGAGAAAGCGTAGGCCCAGGGGGATGAAAATGAGCCTGCAAGGGTAGAAGGCTGATGATGCCACTTGGGCTTCTCTAAGCTTCAAGGATGTGGCAAGGAGATGGGAACCCTCTTCTGTTGGCCAGACAAGAGGGGGGGATGAATACTGTCCAGGTATGAGGCAGGAGGCCAGTCTTGTCTGCTCAGAGTCAGAGGTGCTGAGAGACTAGATTGTTGAAAAAGCGGTATGGCTGCTGGAAGCACCCTATATTCCAAAGCTGTCATGTGAAACCCACAATTATTTTATTATTATTATTATTATTATTATTATTATTATTATTATTATTATTTGGTGGACCCTACAACCTGTACAACTTTGGGAAGAGAGTTTAGAAATATATTTCCCCCCTGAAATTTTAGAGAAATAGATAATTGTATGAACACCTTGCTAAGGCTAAGGCTTAGTTAATTTTATTAAAATGTCTCTTTAGCTATGACCTAGGGGCAGGGTCTATGTGCTTACTACATACTACATGCTATGCTACATGATTTCAGAGATATGAAGACTTATTAAGGTCATGCAGCTTCCTGGTAGACTGCAGTGTCTCTAGCCTGTCACTCACTCAGTTGCACACATTTGATCAAGGTGTTTCTAAGCTACCAGCCACTATGGATGTAGCCTTTGTACGCATGCTCTGTTAGCTCTGCTAGTGACTTGTTACTTTGTTGCTTTATACTTTTCCCAGCATTGGTGAGCCACTTTGAGTGATGGACTGGTGTGGAGGAAATGCTTCGCCT
>CM052705.1:4745521-4773587 GCA_028551405.1 Uromys caudimaculatus
CGGGTTCGGGGCAGTACCTGGTGAGCTGTGGGGCGTGTCTTTGGCCCTCTCCTGGCTCTTGCGATCTGAGAGGGATCTTTGTCCCGGCGCTGATTAGCTGTCAACCCTGACTTCAAGATGCATGCCTTTTGGTACTTCAGCTAGGAAGAGGCAGGAACTGATGTAAAGAGCCCTTGATGGCTGAGGTAAGAACATATTCTGGGTGGGCACTGACATTCTTATTTAAACAGCATGGGGGTGGGCAGGAATTCAGACAGCAATTCAGAAACTAATTACCAAAATGAGGAAGCTTGAGTTTACCTGCGATCCTTGTAATGTCTCTACTGAGTGGTGATAGTAAGAAGTGGTGAAGATTCGAACCTTAAAGTGATGCCTTAAGTCTTTTAGAGGGCAGGGGACGCTCATAGGCAATAATCACAGTGTGACCACTATTTGGGGGTGATAATCCCCTTTTCCTCCTATTAAAATGACATCATTAGAAATCCCTCAAGGCTGAAGATAGACATCCAGTTAGATGAATGGCGAAGCTCCTGGATGCTTCCTGAAACATGAAAAGTCTGTGCCAGCCCTCAAGTCCAGTGGACTTGTATTTACACAGTGCTCTGCCCATTTTGTGCTCACTTTTTCCTGCACAACTGACGTCACACTCCAGTTTACTTTTGTCCGTGGGCAGCATGTCCTGCAACTTGAAAGTTAAGGTATAGACATGTAGCCTATATAATATATAGCATGCATATTATGCAATTCTTTCTTACTTGGTTAACAAAGGCTTCCTTCCTGAAAAAGCCTGTGTAGAGATGCATATAACTGCACATATACCACTTTCCATAAGTGCCTCAGTGCAGTGACTGAGGGTATCATACTTCAGAGGACTGTTGCAAACAATAGCACTTTCTCGCATGCATGAAGATACATCTTCATTTTTATTTCTGATTGTCCTTGTGACAAAATGTCCCAAGCAGTGGTTTAATTGGATCTTCTGTAAAATGCAGTGCCTTTTAGATCCTGAAGTGCTTTTAATTAGGCAAGTAACTTTGCAGAAATGAAATGGAAATATCCAGTCATTATGTAGAAAACTTAATGAAAGTATCGCTAAGTGAGCCAAGGAAGATATATTTTTGGATGTAAAGAACAGCAACTCCGTGTAGAGCTTTAGTTTCTGAAGGAAATGAATAACAGAAAGTGAGGAGTGCAGAGCAATTCAGATCCACAGAATCTAAGAGTGTCGAAGTAGAGCCACTTGGACTACTTTGTAGCTTTCAGCTTGATGAGTCAGGGAAGGTATTCTAGAGGAATAAAACCAACAGGATGTGTATGCACAGCAAAATGGGATTTATGAGTTTGGCTCACATGATAGGGGTGAAGTAGTCTAACAATGGTTGCCTGGATATCAGAGAAGTCAGTAGTCCACAAATTCGGATGCCTCAGCATTTCAACCCAGTGCTGAAAGTTCCTAGGAGGGTCTCTAACAATAAGTCCACCTCGGAAGACTGAAGAGTCAGAAGTCTGAGGTCAGTGCAGATTAGCAGCAGCAGTAGCAGCAGCAGTAGCAGCAGCAGCAGCAGTAGCAGCAGACTTGCCCAGAAAGAAGTGAAGGAGGGCCAGTGTGTACTGCTTCTACCTTGGACTCTTTATAGCTAAGCCACTCACTGGAGAGTGTCTGCTTTGAAGGAAGTTTGGTCACTCAGTTAAGCCTCTCTGGAAACAATCTCACAGTTGAGGACAGACATACATCATTTATGTTGATCTAAATGCCAGAAATGAATGTGATATTTTATATCAAGACTTGCTTTGAGACCAGATTATGATAAGCACGGAGTTTCTTAGCTGCTACACTAACAAGATAGTAAGACTGAAGTTACAGCCACAAAAAGAAATAGATTGATTGGAGGGAAACCTCGAATGTGACCAGAAAATGTGCCTACTGGTTCAGTGCTTCTTTTGAAGCCAAAATATTAAAAAAGTATAAAATAAAGAGGATGCCCAAAGCAAGAGGGACAGGAGAATAAAGACTTAGGCTTCTGGGATTTCAAGGTTTGCTTTGGTATAAGACACAGAGATTTGAACAGCTACCTCATTCATGGAAAGGACTGGGAGCCGAATCAATAGAGTTTGCTGGGTATCATAGCTTAAGAGAGTCTTTGATGAGCAATAAAATTCTGGAATGTAACTTGTTTCACTCTTGCATTAGCCAAAGCATGTTGAAAACTCATAGGTACGCTATTTCAGGCATGTTCAAGATCCTCGGAGAAACATTGGTGAGCTTAACTTCTCTGCATAGATATTTTTTCCTATATAAATTTAAGCTCCTACATCATATGACCCCTGATGAAAATGAGCTCATAATGAAAACAGGTTATAGAAGAAAATTATGCATTAGAGAAAAAAATTACCTAATTCAAGTTATTAAAGGATAAGAGTGTCCATTAAGTGGAGAAAATAGAATCAGAAAGATTTTTACATAATAAATGTATTTTAGGAGCTTATAGATCATGAAGGGACTGAAACTGTAATGAGTGGACTGGTGTCAAAAGAAGAAGAGCAGGTAACAAAACCTACCTCACCGGCTGAAAACCCCGTGGTAATAGGTGAAAGGTCGGTGGTTGCCATGGAAGAGAGGGAGGAAGGGCGTCATCCAAAGACATTTAGGGCAGTGAAAAGACTGCACGGTGCACCATTGTGGGTGGATGTTTGTTGCTAGATAGTGTTGAAACCCACAGGTGATCTATGCCTGCGGAGAGCCCCAGTACAAGGTCGGTGATTTTGTTGATAACTGTGTGTCAGTGCGCCACCTTGAATCAAGAAAATGTTACTTCTGGTGGGAGTTGATAAGGATGAGACCATGCATATTGAGGATGGGGGCACATTTAGGAGTCTCCCTGCACTTAGAACTTCTCAGAAACAACTTTCCTTCCTTCCTTCCTTCCTTCCTTCCTTCCTTCCTTCCTTCCTTCCTTCCTTCCTTCCTCCTTCCTTTCTTTCCTTCTTGTGAAGATAAATCCCCTCTATACTTTAAATTAAATTAAATTAAATTTTTTTGCTATTCACTTTACATCCCAGTCATTGTCCCCCTCCTGGTCACCCCCTCCCACAATCCTTCCCTCCTCCCCCTCCCCTTCTCCTCTGATCAGGTGGGGACCCACTGGGTATTCCCCCTACACTGGCAAGATAAATCCCTCTAAAAAACAAAAAAAAATGCAGTTTGGTAAGACTATTGTATATTGTTGCGTGTATTTTCAAATGGTTCCACCTTTACCCGGATTGGACCAAGCCCCTCTCAGCTTCCCTTTTGTTCTACCTGGTGTTGATCACTCCCGAGACCCTTGAATCTGAGGATAACACACACACACACACACACACACACACACACAGACAGACACAGTTAATTCCTTTACAATTGCCTTCTTGGCATAATTGTTAGGCGTTACCATCTCTTGCCTGGAAAAGTGTGCCCTTACTAATTTATTACCTCTATCTCTTCGCCTGCCCTAAACTTATCGGCTAGTCCTACCTAGCCCCTGCCAAATATCCTTGGCCACCTGCCTGTAGCAGAGGCCCCAGGCCCCAGCTCTCCCTGAGACCTCACATGGTTGCTGTATTCCTCTCATTCCAAAGCAAGGCAGAAAAGCCTCTCTCTTTCCTAGTGTCTGCCTTTTCTTCCTGGGACCCTGAAGTCCCACCTGTACCTTCTACCCAGCAATCAGCTCCTGGCTTTCTTTACTGACAAATCAAGAACCAATCGGGGAACAGGCCGTTAGCAACAGATCCTTCCCTTACAGTATATTGAATCAACTTACAAATATCAACACCACCCTTATATAACAACGGTCAAGAAAACACACTCTTTGGTATAGCAAGGTGGGGTGCATGGTAAGGGTTCGAGGGAGCAAAGGGAAGAGGCACAATGATGTAATGTTTTAGTAAAACAGAGAATGTGTGAGTCTTCCTACAGCATTATTTGTGAAAGTGAAAAGTGCAGGAAAAACTATAGGTCCCAACGTTGAGGAGGACCTAAGGTAAAAGTACCAGTACAAAATGATACACTGTATCTAGGGCACACACACCCACACACACACACACACACACACGCACACAGCCAATGAACACACACATACATGTCAATGCAGCAACATGAACAGAATTTATAAACAATGCTGGGGTGTACAAGGTGGCTCAGTGGGCAAGATGCTTGCCTGTAAGTCTGATGACCTGAACTCAATCTTCAAGACTCACATGAAACAGAAAACTGAGTCCCATAAATTGTGTCTCTGATCTCCATACACATAATGCAATGCAGGTATGTACATGTATAGACATATGCACACACACACACACACACACACACACACACACACACGAATGCACATACATCGACATTCACACACACACAAAATTGTAATAAAATTTAAAAACATCATTGCAGGTGGTGGCTATGTGTAATTGTGTAGCGAAACAACTATATTCCTAGATGTGCTTAACGACACAGTTAAATATGTAGAAACTTAAAAAATAATAGAATTACAAGGACAAATTTATAAAACTTGGAATCATAATAGGTTATCTAATAGGCTTCTCTGAAGTAAATAGAAAAAATAGATCATGGAGAATGTGTTTTACACATTGAATAGGATTAATTTGATATGCAGATAGATGTGAAGATACACAGAGACGAGTGTGCTCCTGTCTTTTGAAAATGTAGACTTTTCTCATCATGAATAGAAAAATCTATTTAAAATTCTAACCTAATCTTAAGTAAAAAAAAAAAGTCTTAATATATTCCAAAGACTGGCTCTCACAAAGCTCATGCCCTCTGACTATGATAGAATAGTATTTGGTACTAACAACAGCAACAAAATCAAAACAGCAATTAAGAAACACTGAAAGCAATAGTCCCCTTTATGTGGAAACCACAAAGCGGCATTCCTAAACCCAAAAGGTAATCTCACGGAAGGAATGTTTTGTTTATGAATAATGGATAAAGTCAAAGATACGGAAACACACAGAAAACTGATAAAATCTGCTTACAAGTGAACATGTTATTTATCCCTTACAGGAATCTCGAGGTTGATGTCTCTATTCCCAGCTTTATAAATGAAGGCCAGAGGCTTTTCCACATAAGTAACTTGCACAGGGTCACACAACTTATAAAGTGCAAAGCTAGAATTCACATTTTCTTTCATATCACACACCCACACACACACCCACACACGCACACACGCACGGGGGGGGGGGAGGAACTGTTTCTAAAGAGGAAGGTAGTTTCTTCCATCTGTGTGAGAAATCTCAGGGAAGAAGGAAGCATGGCCTTAGTCATCAGTTTCATGGCCAGTCTTCTCAGGGATATCACCGAAAGAAGACGGAATACATCACACTAGGGAGATGGTGTGAGAGGGTAGGTCTGTCTGAGAAGTGAGAATAGCTCCACTCCTAGATTCCTCAAGCATTTTATTTTAATTAATTAGCAATAATTGATTTGTGTTTGTGTGTATGTCTCCTCTCTCTCTCTCTCTCTCTCTCTCTCTCTCTCTCTCTCTCTCTCTCTCTCTGTGTGTGTGTGTGTGTGTGCGTGCACATAGATGCATGTCCATATGTGTCTACACACTTGGAGGCCAGAGGGTCAACACTGGGGGTCTTCTTCACACATTTTTCACTGTATTTTTGGAACAGGTATGTCTCATTGGCCCTGAGCTGACTGATGCAGCCAGACTAGGGGCTAGCAGCTCCATCCAGCTTTTTAATTGGAATTCTATGGAGCTGAACTCAGATCCTAATGTACAAACATGTTCCCACATGAGCCACCTCTTTTGCTTCCTTAAGCAGTTTACAAACCACAAATCACATAACAATTGCCAGGTATTATCATATATAGTATATACTATGCACAATATATATTGCCTGGAAGTCCTTGTGCTACTTAGAGATTTTTTTTGGAAAAATCCCAGTATTTTTTTAAATAATAAACTTGTAGATAACTTACAACAAAAAGTAGACTAATATTACTAAGAAATTCTCACCCTGTCTCTAGACTAGAGAATAGTCCAAGGTAGTACAAATCAAACCTCAAGAATTTATGTGCGTTCTGACACCCCACTGTGCCGACCAACTTGGAGTTACTTTAATTTCCCAGCTTGAGTTAACACAGTGAAGGTACCTAGAAATTTAATTCAGATCTGAAAGAAAAAGAAAAACAAATAGATTGTGAATTCTCAGGAAGCCTATAATTTGTCTTTATTTTGTTTTTAATGAAGTTACCCAGACTTTGATGAAATTGGACTCTCACTTCACATTATATATATATAAAAGTCAATTGAGTATGGATTAAAGACTCCAAACTATAAAATTTGAAGAAAACATATGGGAAAGGTCCTTTAAAGGGTTGCTGTGATTTTTTTCTTCCCACAACAACAAAACCACTGTTAAGGAAGGCATAGCTAGACAACAGAGCCTCCTTTGAGCTAATGAAGGGAACGCCCAACAACGAGAGGCAACCGTGGACTGGAAAAAAATGTCTGCAAACCCACTCTTATGCAAGTAATTAATATAAAAAATATAATAGAAACTTGGTAGCAAAACGTCCAAATAACGCAATTTAAAAATAGACAAAAACTTGAATAGGCAAGACATTACTCCAAAAGCTGGATCAAGGAAAAACAAGGAAGATTCTCATCATGACTCAGCAGGAGAGAAATGCAAATCAACTCCCCCCGCGTCCCCCCCCCCCCATGAAAGATCACAAAAGGAAAGGCAGGCACTGGGTAGAGTGCAGAGCAATCGGAACCTTGAATATTGCTGTAGCAATGTGAGAACGTAGAAGCTATGGAAAGAGGATGGAAAAAATTACAAAGACACTTACCGTAGACACTGTATGACACAGCGTCCCTTCCGTGTAGTCTCCAAATAATCACATCTAGGGCCCTGAGTGCCATAATGGCTTCATTTGCATGGGTCCATTTAAGTTCCAGTTCCCCACACAGCCATAGACCCTCAAAGCTATTTCAGTAACATCATACAGGATAACACTGGCTGTAGTTCACTTGCCATCCTTGTCCCAGTGTATCTTTTTTGGGACCTTCAGAGGGTTTTCTCTTTCTTGTGATTTCAGCAATACGTTTAAGTGTATTTGCACTTTTAGTCAACACCCGAGTGTCCTGTGCTGGGTGGGTGTGTCAGAATTTCTAGCTTATCAAGCGAGTAACCTGGAATCATTCCTTACATCACATTTATAGTGAAATTGCCAGATGTGACTCTGGGATTGTCTCCGATTTTGCCTATAAGTCAACAGTGGCTTCAGTTACTACAAGGGTTCAAGCCCACAGCCTTGACATGTCCACTGAGGTTTTGCATGATCTTGAAGCTTGACCTTACCTTCTGACTTTGTCTCCTTAGTTCAGCAGCAAACTTTTTTTTTGGTTTTTCGAGACAGGGTTTCCCTGTGTAGCCCTGGCTGTCCTGGAACTCACTCTGTAGACCAGGCTGGCCTCGAACTCAGAAATCTGCCTGCCTCTGCCTCCCAAGCGCTGGGATTAAAGGCGTGCGCCACCACTGCCCGGCTAGCAGCAAACTTCTTGTACTTCCTTGAGGGAGACTTTTCTTTCTTTTTTCTTTTTAGTTTGTTTTTGATCGTTTCATAAGTGTACATAGTGCGCTGCTGTTACTCTTTCCCTCCCACATCTGCTAAGCCAACCTCCTCCACACCTGTCCCCTTCCACAGTCATTATTTTTGGTTTTGTTCTGTGACTCATGCATTTAACCAGGGAACTCTGTGTGACCAGGATGTACACATCTGAAGGGATGACCCCCTCCTTCCCAGGAATCAGCCAATGGGCGTGAGTTCAGCAGTGGGGGGTGGAGTCCCCCAGCCTCTCTTCCAAGCGTGGATGCCTGTTAAAGAGCCAAGACTTGTAGAACTAATACCATTATGCGGTTGTTGAGATTCATGATGGCGATGGCCCCCCCCATAGTCAGGCAAGCTGTAAATCTCATCAGATGACTGGATGAGAATGAAGGAAAGAAGGGAAAACAAAAACTATGGCATTTAAGCTGCCATGGTGGTCAGACACATGATGGACAAGTGGCCACATGACCAGAAGAGAGACTTTAGAAGAAGAGCAAAGAAGCCCAACATGTTGGAAAAGCCCAAAGTGTTAAGAAAGCATATGCAGGAGAAGGAAGGAAGAAAGGGGGGTTAAAAAGATCGACATTTCTAAATGCAGGTTGATATACCAAGTTGCATGACTGCAGTCCCATAGCTATTAGGCCAGGGATGTGGACTCTGGAAAAGAAAAGTACATTATCTCATTAAAGAACTAATTATCTCGCCTATCTCTTAGCATGCCTAAAGATGAGACTGGGTTTCTAAGGGTGATCCCTGGGCCAAGTGGCTGACCTACTTAGAATGTTAGCTTTCCGCCCAGGCCAGAGGTTCTATTCTTTTAACAAGAAGGACTTTTTCTCTTAGCAGGCCTTTACTGTACATTTTTAAAATAAATAGTTGACAAGAAATGATTAACTCTCTGATTAAGCTGAGAGTGGTAATTGTCTTTGGGTATAAACATATACGTTTAGAAGGCAGTTTGACACTATGTCAATTTAACCAAACAAGAAAACTTAAGTTCCCACATAGGCCTGTGAGTTCCCCTAACACAAGCTTCTGAGTAACTTATTGTTACAAGTATGAGTTCGTTCTTGTGCAGTGGGCCTCAAAGCCAATCAGAGAGTGGTTGGTGATCCTCCTAACAGTTATGTCACTATTGCACAAATAGACAGGTTGGTATTGTGGTCCCCCCCACCTGTGCTTTTAAATACTATGCTCTCTTTTCATGAATAATTTTCTTTAAAAACTTATTAGAATATACTAACTGAATGATGGTCTTCAATATGGCTTTCATACATGTATATAGTACACTTGTATAAAAAATTCTCAAGTTCTTTTGTCTAATTGGCTTTCATGCTAGAATCAAGTCCCTTGAGGGCCAGAATCATCCTGTGCTGAACACTGTATGCTCTTAGACTGAGTAGCACATCACTAATAAATGCTAAATAACTGCAATTATCCAAGACTGTCCAAGGGTGACCTTGCCCTTTTCTCCATTTCTTCTTTTTCTTTTCTCCCTCCTCCTCTCTCTCCTTTCCCCTCCCCCTCCCTTCCTCTCCTCCATCTTTTCTTTTCCCGTCACCTCCATCCCATTCTCTGTTTCTCTTCCCTTCCTTTATTGCTTCGCCTCCGATGCTCTTGACTTTTGAACACACCAGTCTCTCAGTGATCCTTCCTCTTTCGTTTATCTTCATCCTAAAAGAACATTGTCCTTTCAGCTCAGCAAGTCTGATTTCATTATTTCTTGCCTGAATGATCACATATATTTTCTAACCAATTTCCTTGCTCTAGCTTGGCTTCTGTGAGCAGCTCTGGCTGTATTATTTTTCTTAAAATCCTTGGATAACCTCAGTGTCTTAGTTTGACACCTGAAGACTTTGATGTGCCTTTCTCCATTTTTTCCTCTATCCCATTCCACACGTGCCTATTACTATTATAAATACCACTTAAAGCAACGTAGACAGGAAAGGGTTTATTTCAGCTTACAGTTTTTGTTTATCATCCATGGAAGTCAGGGCATAGACCTGGAGGCAGAAGCTGATACAGAAGATGCACAAGGCACACATCTTATTCCTCACAGCTTTTTTAGCCTGCCTTGTTATAGCCTCCGAGACCACCAGCCCAGGGGTGGCACTGCCCACAGTGAGCTCCTATCTCAATCATCAATCAAGAAAATTCCCCATAAGCTTGCCCCACAGGCCAATTTGGTGGGGGCAATTCCTGGCCTCCTCTTCCCAAATGAGTCCATCTTGTGTCAAGTTGACATAAAACTAGCCAGCATGACATGAATGCCAAACTTTAGTTGAAATGAATCAACTTTAGAATACATATTGAGTATAAGCCTCTGTCCAACACATTGTCACATTCATAACTTCAATTAATTTCCAGAAGCCATTATACATTTTCCTAGTGAGAGAGCAAAGACATAGAGGGAGAAGCTAGTCCTGCTGGGGCTGACAACTCATTTCTCCTACTTCTCCCACAAGTGTGTTGCAAGCAAGAAGATCAGAGAGTCCTTCCAGGAGGAAGAATGAAATCTATCATGGCGTCACCAAGGAAACTGGCAAAATGATGTCATAGTCACATAAAAAAGTAGATGCCAGTCATAGCGTGTGCCTTTGAAGGGTTCTTTTCTAGAGGGTTGTGAGGGAAAGGTCCTTCTCTCCAGCTGTCTCATTGCCTCTGCCTTTCAAACACTGTGGAAGCAAAATCAATTAAGTAGCACAGACAGACAAGTTCAGACTCACTCTAGTCCCCATCAGGACTGAAAGACAGACTTCAGGTTGGTGATTGTGCTTTGGCACAGTTTGGAGTCAACAGTCTCTTAACTTGAAATTATATACATTACATCCTGGCCTTCGAGATTTCTCTCTTGCCAGTCACATCTGGAATGAACTTTCAGGACCCACACGTTCTCCCATGTGGATGAATTCTGCTCCTAAACAGTAGCTCTTACAGTTAGGATCCCGATCGTCTGGGTGAATTTGTTTGCCTAACCTCACTAAATCATTTCAGGATTTCATGTCTTCTCCCATCAGGTTACCTGTGCTTCCACAGCTCTGCTGTGGATATGTTCTGTACACCGCTTCACCGCTTCCAGGGTAATCTATTTAAAGCACAGGTAGGACAGTGACATCTATTTACATTGACTTCTGACAGCACAGGGTAAATGTCAAATCACTTAGTGTATGTGACACCTGCCCCTCTCCCAGTTTTGCTTCTGAAAATGTAGCAATATTGAATTTCTGTGGTTTCTTGAAACCCGGAGGTTTCTTCCTTCTGTGTCATTGCTCACCCCAAGCCTTCCTTAGTCACCGTCTATTTTGACCTCTGCTTAAACAATGCTTTGTAGACGTCATCTTAATCTCCTTATCTAATCAGTCCTGCCATTATTATTTTTCTCTTACTTTATTGGATTTTCTTCTCCATGCTTCCTGGAATTTGCACATAGACTATAACCTTTAAGTAAGAAAAAATACTTTTTTACCAAGTTGCTTTTGGCCAGTGCTTTATCACAATATCAAAACCAAACTAAAATGGTAAATGAGAAACATTTTAGGACAGAATTGAGTTTAGATGGGGTGATGAGTGTGGGGTACCCATGATGGGATTAATGCCTGTCAGAGAAAAGGAAGAGACCAGGGACCCTTTCATTATTTGAAGGTGCAGTAAGACATACCAGGACTGTTGCAAATGCTTCCCCATGTTATTTCTTCTAACCTCTGGAGTTATTTTACCAAGTGCATGCTGTGAATTTCAAACTGCAGGAAGAAGATATACCTTGTTGGAGTAACACAGGGAAAGCAGTTGAGCTTCAGTTGGAAACATGGAAAACTATGTCTCTAGAGTTTTTGTTTTTAGCAAGGAGGCTGAGATAACAAGCAAACTGGCAATAACTCTGAGAACTAGCACTGGATTTTACTTTACCCTTCATAAAGAGACAAATTCACAGGAACTACCAAGAACAATAATCTGGCTTCAAGTAGCTACTTTTAAGAATATTTTTTGACTCTTTCTCTTGCCTCTCTCTTACTTCTCTTACCTCTCCTCATTCCCTTCCCCCCTCTTTCCATGTGGTCATGGCCGGCCTCCACTCCTCTACTTCTCTACTCTCTCCCTCTCTCTGCCTTTCTCTGCCTCTACTACCCTCTTAACTCCCTTTCCCATGCCCCAAATAAACTCTATTTCTATACTAAAAAAAAAAAAAAGAATATTTTTTGAGACAGATGAGGTTGCTCAGGGTATTTTGTTAGCTCTGAACTTGCCTCTCAATTAGTATTCTTTTACAGTATTCCAAGGTAGGGTTAGAGTCTTAGTTTATTCCAATGCTATGAACAAAAGATTGCTCATCACAAAATATAGTGCAGAAACCATCTGAAGTGGGGTATGGGTGGGGGAATATGAGGCCACTTTCATTAGAAGTTGGATATGTGTATGAAAATAATTAAAGTATCATGAAGCTCCCCTGTTTTAGGTACTTTTGTATAAAAATTCTCAAGTTGTATTTTTTATTCTTTGTTCATTGAAGACTGCATTTAAGTTAGCAACTCTCCACCCTCATTTCCTTCATGCCCATAAGAAAAACAAACACCACAGAGCCTAGCCTTTCATTTTTATCTCAGAGGGCATAATATAACTTAACGTTCTACATATCATGGAATGGTGTCAAGAGATTTCTATGCTAAATTTTTGGCAATTTAGGCAGGAGAAAAGAAATGACAAAACCATTATGCCACTGTAAAGTAGCCAAAAGGAAACAACAGAAACATTACATGCAAAAGGGAGTCTGAATTTAGCACAGTACAAGGGAAGGAAAACTAGATTATTGATGTGTTTTATGCTGTGAAAAATATAATAAGATTATGAATTTGATAAAATAATAGCCTTAAGGCACTACGATAAAACAGTAGAATTAGACACAAGAAATGACTGTAGAGATAACACAATTCCATTGCAGTTAAAAGTGTGCTCTAAATAGCAAGAGACAGAACAGACAAAGGTTAAAATCAAGCAAGTGTCATCAAGGGATTGCTCGAGGTAGTTTCAATAAACAGAAAGAAAATTATAAAGAGAACTAAAATAATTACCGAGTGATGCTTTGAATGTTGGACAGGAATTCCTAAAGTGAGAGTGTGTCCTTAAAATACAGAAAGTAATAAATAAATGGACAGCAGTGTTCTGAGTAGCAATTCTATTCTTGTGAGATTAAAACATGAAAAAGGACCGAAAGGTCCTGTTGGGAGGGCACAGCATGCCAGGAGTGTGCATGTGGTCATCTAGACGGCAGTGCACTCTGCTAAGCATTGAGCTGAAATAGTAAAGATGAGGACAGGATGGAAGAAAACAGTATATCTACACAAAAGTCAGGCACATATGAGGCCAACTTAGAAATGGCTTCAGATATTTTCCCAGCATTCTACTGTGGGATGCAGGGGGTCATTTCTACAGAGTTCTGAAGGAATAGCAACACTAAATAATTAGCCATGCTTTTGGTTCTTGTAAAGACAAATAGATAGTATTTTATTTTATTTTTAAGATAAAAGTATTTCTGCTGGAGGTAGGCTCTATAAGTTCCCTCTCTCCACTGTAGGGCCTTTCATCTAAGGTCCCTTCCTTTGAGTCCTGAGAGTCTCTCACCTCCCAGGTCTCTGGTGCATTCTGGAGGATCCCCCCAACCTCCTACCTCCCGAGGTTGCTTGTTTCCATTCTTTCTGCTGGCCCTCAGGGCTTCAATCCTCTTCCCCCACCCAATACCAGATCAGGTTCTCCTCTTCGCCCCCTCCACTTTCCCTCCCAGGTCCCTTCTTCACCCTCTCGTGATTGTTTTCTTCTCCCTTCCACCTCCAGCAGAAAGACAGGTCATCAAGTGAGGGAGGGGGTTGCCATCCCACAGTCAAAACTCTGACCCCTAATTGTTCCTGTCTGCAAGAACTGCCTGGATGGAAATGGAGAGGAGCCTGAGGAAAAGAAGGTCTAGCGACAGGCCTAAAGTGGGATCCAGCTCAAGGGGAGGCCCCAAGTCCTGACACTATTGCTGAAGCTATGCAGCCCTCACAAAAAGGGACCTATCATGATTGCCCTCCGAAAGACCCAACAAGCAGCTGAAAGAGTCAGATGCAGATATTTGCACCCAACCAATGGACAGAAGATGCTGACCCCTGTGGTTGAATTAGGGAAAAGCTGGAAGAAGCTGAGGAAGAGGGCGACCCTGTAGGAAGACCGGAAGTCTCAATTAACCTGGATCCGTGAGATCTCTCAAACACTGGACTGTGAGGACCCAAACACATATACAGCAGAGGACTGCCAGGTCTGGGTTCAGTCAGAGAAGATGCACCTAACCCTCAAGAGACTGGAGACCCCAGGGAGTTTAGAGGTCTGGTGGGCTGGGTGGTAGGTGGTGGGTACATCCTCGTGGAGACAGGAGGGCAGGGAGAGGTGTGGGATGTGGAACAGTCGGAGGGTAGACCAGGAGGGGAATAAAATCTAGAGTATAAAAATAAATAAATAAATAATTAAAAAGATAACAAAGATAAAAGTATTAATAGGATGTGATAACTATAATCCTTTATAAAACAATCAAAGCTAGTCATGGGAGAATTGAAAACAGTGATCTCAGAGAAGGAAGGGACAAGCAGAATTACTGAGTCTGCAGAGATACTGAGCTAGAGCTGAGAGGTGTGGTGGTGACATGCAATGGGAGTCTTGCATTTCTTAGTGATGGAAATCTGGATGCACCAAGGTGAACACAGAAGAGCAGGAAAGGCGGGGAGGGAAAAGAGGTGGCAAGAGTCTGACGCAGTTTTTATAGCAGTAAATCAGTTGATAGACTCTCAGACTGATGCATAGAGCTATAAGAAAAACAATGTCTCCAAATTATAACGGCATTCACAACCATTTTCTCTTGCTTAAAAGGAATTCAATAGTTTGGAGGTGAATGAGCATTTCTCTGAAGGTCAGCAATTCCCTTACTTCCGTTAAAATCATGTGAAATTAAATCTTTCTAGTTAAAATATTATTCATAGTGTCATTTTAGTGACAGAAACTTATTTCTGCTCATCTCTGCTTGACTTCCCCAAAGGCAGGATAGTTCAGAGCCAAGCTTTGCACAGTATTTGCATACAGCAATTCCTGAAGGATCTCATTAGAATAAAGGCCTGAGATGGGGCAAGAGACCATATTTTTAATAAGCCTTTTGGTGTGGTGCTTCTGCCCCCCTGGATGTCATCTTCACCCGTAAAAGTATGACAGCTGTAAGGTCACTCTAGTTGTAGATTGTTTGTGTTAGATTTTTGGTGCCATTACTGAATGGCTTTATGACTTAAAGCAAGTTCTATGCCCGAGCTTCTTTGTCTATCAATGAGAGAGTGATGACAGAGCTTGACATGGTTAGTTTTAATTGTCTACCTCATCTAGAATCACCTAGGAGGGAGTCTCAGTGAGGTACTGTCTGGATTATATTGGCCAATGGGCATGCTGGCAAGAGATTTTCCTAACTGTATTGGTTGAGGTGGGGAGATTCACCTTGAATGTGGGCAGTGCTATTTCATGGGGCTAGGTCCAGGACTGAAAGAAAAGGAGATAGCAAGTTTGCACTAATTTATTGCTCTTAGCTCTTGAATGGAAATGTAACCAGCTGCTTCCAGTTCCTTCTACCTTGACTTCCTTGTAGAAGGGACTGAAGGAGCTGAGGTCCAGCCCTATGGAGGGAGCAACAGTGTCAACTGGCCTGATCCCCTCCCCCCCTTCCTGGAGGCTGGACCACCAACCAAAGAATACACATGGAGGGACCCATTGTTCGGACCACATATGTGGCAGAGGAGGGCCTTGTTGGCCATCAGGGGGAGGAGAGGCCCCAGTAAAGGGGAATGTCAAGGTGGGAATATGGGAGTGGGTGGGCAGGTGGGAATATGGGAGTGGGTGGGTGGGTGGGTGGGAGGTGGAATTCCCTCATAGAGATGGGGGAGGGGGAAAGAATAGGTGGTCTCCAAAGAGGAGACCTAGAAAGGGGGAAACATTGGAAATGTAAATAAAGTATCAAAAAAAAAAAAAAAAAAAAAAGAGTTTGAAAGAAGAGCTAGGTCTAATCCATGTTGGGGTTCAATGACTGTATGTATGTCCTTACCACCTTGGTTCTTTTGTTGAGGTCAGTTGCTTTCAGATATTCTTTGGCCAGCTTTTCTGTATGTATTGTAAGCAGAATTAAAAACCAAACAAACCAGAGTGCATGGTTTCTTGCTAGGATAGCACTGGCAGGGAGCTAGAGAACACATTATGTATACGTCCTAGGTTATGGTTTTAAAATACATTTCTTACTACAGGAATGAATACAAGATGATTCAAATATACTGGCTAAGTAAGGTGAAACATTGTAGGCAGATATAAGGATTATGTGTTTTAATATGAAGGTCAAGAAGCCAGTGAATGTGTCTGTTCAGGGCAGTGCTATATGTGGTCATTGCTCTCATGTCCTTTGATGGATGGATGACAAACTGACTGAATGAGCAAGAGTAAAAGAAACATGACAACTTCTTGCCAAGTCACTTGTCATCCATAGCACCATGACTGGCAGAATAATGTGACTCCTTACCTCCTATAATCTAAATCCCCATGTCTTAATCATGGAACCTGTGACTAAGGTATGTCTTATGGCAAAGGACACTTTGCTGATGTAGTTAAAATGGACACTTCAGGGGAGATTCTTTTTTTTTTCAGGGCAACACAATCTCATAATAAATCCTTGAATGTGTGAGGAGAAAGAACAAGGAGGTGAGAGGACTGTGGTATGAGAAGCTTTTATCTCAGCATAGCTGGCTTGGTAGATAGAGGAAGGAGCCATGAGCTAATGGATGTGGGCAGCTCCTCAGCGTTGGAGAATTTGAAGAAATGGATCCTGGAGCTTGTGGAAGCAAGCATAGCTTTCCTGGCACTGGTTTTGCCCTGCTGAGGTCCGTGTCATAGTTTGGAGCCATGAGATTGCAAGATGATAAGTGTGTGTGTGTGTTTAAAGCTTCAGCATTTGGGATGGTTGTTATAACCACAATAGAAAACAGATACACACAGATTGCTCTGTAATCTGTCTCTCTTTCCTCACAGACCTTGTCAGCTGCTTAGTTCCAGCTTACTTAATTGTTCTTATTGCCCTGTGACACCAAAACAGACCACCTCATTCCTTCTTCAGCCTGATGCCCGATTTCCATTTGGAGTTTCTAGTCTTTCTTTCCAATTATCCCCAACAGGGATGACTAACATCATTGCACACTCAACCTGGGATCTTACTTTGTTGTCCAAAAGGGATATAAAATGAGGCTGAGGAAATCTATGGAACAGAATTGAGCTTGAGGGTGGATTGCAATTAGTTCTTTTCATTAAAGGAACTTGTTTATTTTCATTAAAATGCTAAAACAGGTGGATTATCTCAGAGCTGCTGCCACCAAATGATGAAAAGTTGGTGATTAACTCATTCCAGGTTTATCATAACAAAGGACGATGGCTTAATTTTCCAACTTTAAATATGGGGCTGAGCAAACAACATCTAATGAATCCTATAAATATTCAGGCGATGTTGGAGCCAAGTCTTTTGTGTTCTGTCACCACGTGCTGATCAGTGTTTCTTAAATGCCCACTGGCCAGATGGTCTTCAAGTAGAAGAGATATATTATCATTTGTACTTATCATCTGCTTGGTCTAATGGATTTGAAGGATAAATTACTTATAATTTACCGAGTAATAATGACTTATTATTGGGGAAGTTGTTTATAACTTTGACAGTGTCTCCTATGAAAAATTCATTTAATGTTCATATACATTATTTTGGTGGTGGTGGTGGGCAGATGTTGGTGGATTATTATGAAGAGGACGATAAAAGAATTCTGGGAGGTTACTGAACATCCTAAAGTAAGTGGCAGAAGTTAGAACCCAGGTTGTCAAATTAGCATTTTCATCTATTTCCTGACATCATTAAAACACCATCCTATTTGTGTGATAATACAACTGGTGTGTGTGTATGTGTGTGTGTTGTGTGTATGTGAGTGTGTATGTGTGAGTGTTTGTGTGTATGTGTGAGTGTGAGTATGTGTGTGTGTGTGTGTGTGTATGTGATCCCACTGAGTTTACTAACAGTTGTACATTGACTGTTCCTCTTAAGCAGGGGGAGGGGGATGGGATAGGGGGTTTCCAAAGGGGAGACCCGGAAAGGGGAAAACATTTGAAATGTAAATAAAGTAAATATCCAAAAAACCAAACCAAAACAAAAAACCATTTCTAACCATTTAAACATTTGAACTCTCTCTCCTTGGAAACCAGAATAATAAATATGCTATAACCACTTCTAGATGGTTGTGTGTTGTGTATGCTTTATCATGGATTCTAAGAACCATATTGCGTGACATTCTGAAGACACGATAGGTTTGTTGACCCCTACACAGACAACCCTTTAGGGTTCTTCTTTCTCTTCTGCTTTTAGTATCTGAGGACACTGGCTTCTAGTACTTTATTGTTTCCTTCCCAGCAGGCTGTTAGGGATAAACAAACTTGTGGCATCCTTCCTTAGTGAGTCACGCCATTAAAGATTGTTCAGATTGCCAAAAGTCAGACTCCTAAACACATTGCGCATCATGGTGAAAATGTAAATAATGCTTACTTATAGATTTAAGTTAATTAAAAAATCTTGCTTAAAATCCTATATCACACTAATGATAAATATGGAAGAAAACACAAGTATATGAAACAAGTGTGTCACTTTGAAGTCTGCCTTATGAGGTTTTTTGTATATGGAACAGCAATAATTCACCAAGTTCAAATAGCAGGTTATAGAAAGAACATGGAAAGGTCAACTGAATAAATTATTTAATTTGTTCCTTGCTTGAGTCTTAATAATCTTTAATAATGCTCTGATTGGCCATTTTTATAACTTTTCTTTTTAGTTTTGAGAAGATAAATAGTATTTATATATTAATCTTAAAATGCAACTTTTAATGCATTGTGTTTCTTCCTTCTGGTGCCATTAAAACTTTATGCTAGCTTTATCCATTATGACTAAGAACACTGAAACAATACTCGGGGAAAATTTTCACTAAAGTATTCACAATGTCCAGGATAATTTTGAATGAAAACATTTAAAAAAAAATTAAAAACCACTTACTATGTAAAGAAAACAATTATTATTACTCAGGAAAATAATTTCACAGCCTAAATATGTTCATAACAGAGAGCAAGTTCTGGGATAACTGGTCTGTAGTTACTGGAAGACACTGGAATTCCATGGCTCTGGCCTGTGGGAATCATGTCTGAATGGGCTGGCTGTAGAGTAGACCCTGAAGCGCATGTGCTGTGAGTCCATATGCCTTCTTTAGTTTGCCTGGTGTTTTTTTCTGTCTTTCACCACTGGGCGTACATGTATGTGTGAACATGAGTGTCCATGCAAACACACACACACACACACACACACACACACACACACACACATACACTCAAAGATGATGCTGACACTTGCCCATTTTAGCAGATCTTCACTACAAAATTTATTTTGTCATTACAGTGAACAATTTGTATCCTCTTAGAGATGTGAACCAGAACTCTGTGAGGGTGACAGTGTCTGTGTACAAATCTTGATTTTTTAAAATTTATTTTTTATTTTTTACAATATTTATATTTTATTTTAATAAGTTTCAATTCTGATTCTTTAGCGCGATTTGTTGCTCTGAGCATCCTCTGAGCCATTCTAGGTTTCAGTTTACTATTATTTATACAAGAGACAATCTTGTTACAAAGGCTAGGTGAGTTAATATGTGTAAGACATCTGGATCTGTTCCCGACACTGTAACAACTTTAGCATACTAAGAAGCATCAGCAATTATAGGACTATGTGGTACACTCCCTGAGGTCATTGAATATACATCTAAAATGTCTATATCTACGCTGACTAGCAGAGTACCTGTCACACAGTTGAGAGAGGAGCATGAATAGGTGTGTGGATCACCTATTTATGCACAGCACATTTCTAAGAATCAGACTTAAATAGATGATACTAAAATGTTGAATTTCCCAGTATTCTGTAATATAGCTAGTACATGTTAATAAAAGGTCAGGTTGAAGATATACCCTGTAAAGTGTGTTGCTGTCAAAGTGTTTACATCAACCCTTTTTCTCAGCAGCGTCCTAGATGTGGATAGATGAATCTGCTCCTAGAAGACATAATTACAATTCCAATACCAATAGTGGGTGTCTTCTCATAGTGGTTGGTCAGGGAAGCTTCTGAGATTCCCCTTTTGAGATAATACAGGCATTGGCCATTGTTGATGGCTGCCCACCAGAACTAGATGGTAAAACCCTATTGCTGAGATACACAGTTTTTTGATCACAGAACACAGAGAGATAAGGATGAAACTGGAATAGAAGTCTCCTTCATGTTGCTTAGTTCCCATAGTGCCAGTATCTTTGCAAGATACTGGGGAGAATTGTTATTAAAGAACTTGCTCAACGGACCGTGTGTGCTATGGATTATCAACCAACCAACCAAAGTGCCCACTGATGTAATACTGGCAAGTAAGTAATGGGGGCAACCAACCACTTTCTGGTTGAACTCCAGGCCACTCCATAGAAAGAAATCCACTTCTGATAGTTTGGTGCTGTAAACCTGGTCTAAATCCCATGGCTAGGGAGGTCATAGGCCTTAGTACAGAAGCTAATGCTGTTGTTTTGCTAAATGAACTTGATGTGGCAATCAAATTGCAGTTTAAATAATTATGCTTATAGCCATAAGTTAGTGCTATCATTTGCTTTGGAAGTTCCTTTTTGAATGTAGCAGTAGTGATGTGAGAGTCTTGTAATTGGTCAAGGTACTGAGGATATGGATGATTGTTGGATGCTCGGTGAGACTTCTGTGTCACTCCTGCCAAGGATCAGCAAACACTGAGGGAGATAGATCAGTGTTTGTAGCCGCATTCTTGTTCTCACATTGAAGCCTGGCTTGTCAACATCCTGCCATGATAAAGAGAAGGATGCACGAGGCCTCATCTACAGAAGGATCTACATGGGAGGAGCTCATGAGGCCCTACCTCTTCTTAAGGATATTTAGGCAGTTAAGGGTCATTGAAGGAAGAAAAGAATTTCCCCCAGAGTGGTATAGTCCCTGGTAACGAGCCAATGCTTCTGTAAATAATCCCTTAGTCAGGATGCTATGAGAAACCCTAATGAAACTCATTAGAACACAAAATACATAAAATTAAATAAAAGTAAAGACATGAAAGTAGAAGAGGGACTTGGAGGGAAGAGGAAGGGATTGTCAGAGCCAGAGGGGATCAGGAGAAGATAATGGGAGTCAATATGATAAAAGAACATTTTATGTATGTATGAAAATACCACAATAAAACCAATTATTGTCTAGAATTAATGTATACTAATAAAAATAAAAACGTTTCTATTGAGAAAAATTAAATAATGTAAATTTACATTTATGGCCAAACATCTACCTTAACATTTTCATCTTTTTGATTATCCAATAAATAAACGTTCTACAGAGCAAACACTGTCAAAGCTTAACAGTTCCCTTCTCAGTGGACTCTCTTCCTCACCAGCCCCCTTTCCATAGCTGATGCTTTCTTCCTTTCCCCCCCAAGAGAGCCGGGCATCTTCTCACACATGTTTTCCCCATCTGTTAGGTTTATTGTTCATTATCTCCTCATTGCTTCTAAAACATGCTTCACTGAAATATTCCAAGGGCTTAGGCTAGTGCTGGATTTATATGATAAAAATACAATAAATATTTATTAACTGACCAAATGAACTAGAATCATGACTAATTTTCTGTCTATCTGCCTGTTATCTACCTATCTGTTTTCTATCTGCCTGTCTAGCTACATACCTACCTATGCATTTATTTGTTTTTAATATTAATGCCAGTGTAGAAAATTCTCCAAGTTTTAGAGCAGGATTTTCCATATGTCATCATGTGTATTCTATTGCTTCTACCCCTCGTTAGCATTCTAGGTTTGTCAAATACACTACCCTGAGATTATATGCTCTTTGATAAAAATGATCTTAGATGATGCTAATATTTGAATCCTAATCTAATCAGAAACGTTGATGAGACATTGAAACATACTCTTCTAAAACAACTGTTATTATCAAAAGCATTTTATGTCAGTAACATATAAATCTATAGATCTTCCCCACCATGGGAACTCCTAGAACCTACCCCCAATCTTACTTGGTGTGTGTGTGTGTGTGTGTGTGTGTGTGTGTGTGTGTGTGATCTCCTTTGTAAGACACTTGCAAAAACATTTTGACTGTTAATGATTGCTTGTCGTAAGCCTAGCATTCAATGAAGGAGAGTCCTGACTTCATAGTTCTGAACTCTTTAGAGTGAATTTTGAAGTTAGAGTGGGTTAAACTCTTGAACACATTGTGATGTAATATATGAGAGCAAATCATTGAGAAGATGGTTACATTCCTCTTTGAATTCTTTCAAATTAAATATGCCAGAGTGTTTAAAGAGGAAATCTGTTTCCTAAATATCACTGAAGAATTAATCTTTGTAGGAGATAGTGATGAACCACCTGGGGTGTTGATGTATAAATATTACTGTAATTTGGCACCTTTTCTGAACTTATTTGACATAAGGACAATTCAATTTTCCTCCTGTTTTCAGACATATAATTCAGTTGTAAGCAGCACTATTCTCTGGGAAAAAACTATTTAGAAAGGATTATGGTTTTTCCTTATGATTGACAATGCAGTAAACACAAGTCTACTCTCTAACAGGGTCTGTAAGCTGATACTCTCTGTGAGCTGATCTTGTCAACTCATTTATTAAAATTTTAAATAGAAATTTTATTAATAAGGTTAGGTAAAACCTTCAAAGATTTGGTTAAAAAATAACTTAGTTTAAAGGAAAGGAGAAACTGTTAACTTCACTGATCTACACCACAGGGCAAAAGCTCCTAATATTTACGGAAGAAAAAACACGATTAACATTAACATCTCCGTTGGAAGGTCATGAGTGCACTTTGAGCATATGGAGTCCCTGTGGGCAAGAGTAAAATTGTGTGTTTGTGTTAGAATGAGGCAAATTCTTAGCAGATGTCTTGTTATTTCTTTCTTTTTTTCTTTTTTTCTTTTTTTTTTTTACAAAAAATGAATTAGGAAATTGGGGCAATAAAGCTCAGGTCATTTTCTTGGAAGTGAACACTTGGCTCTCAGATGACTGTAGACCTGCAGAGTAAAATGATAGATTCATATCAAGAGGGTTGTGCAGAGTAAACAAGGGGGAGGGAGGGAGGGAGAAGAGGAAGGAGGGATAGAGATAGATAGATAGATAGATAGATAGATGGATAGATAGATAGATAGAATAACATTGTGTGGATAGGATCTGGTAGGAGTTGGGGGAGAGAAAACATGGCCAAAATATATTTTATGAAAAAAATTACATAAAAATATTTCATTAAAAAATGGTAAGAAGTGGGTTGGTAGAAAAGGCCCAGAGTTGGCTTTATATTCCCTGTATATTGGAGGTCTTAGTAGAAATGAGCAGTAGAATCAATTAAGCAGTGTAGAAATGGAAAACAGATGAGATGATTTTTAGAGTATCTTGCTTCTAAAACCTTAAAAAGAAGATAGGCTCTCCCTAGGAAGCTCAGGAAAACCTTGAAATCTTTCTGCCTCTCTTTCTCAAGTGCTGGGATTACAAGTGTGCACCGTCACACCGGGGGTTGCTTCTAAAACTTTTAAAACACGTACTCAGGAAAAGAGGCCAGCACCAAGGTATGTCTTTTTGTAAACATTTCTATCTCTATTTTTATTTGCATGTGAGCATGCTCAAGCATGCTTCTATGTGTGTGTGGAATTTCAGATAGTCAGGCTTGGCCGCAGGTACTTGACCCATTGAGCCACCTCTCTGGCCTGGGAGTAGTAAGTCTTTATTGGAGTTATAATTTGGCCTCATGGTGTAAGGGAGAGGTGGTGACAGGAACAGTCAGTCTTCCCTCCTACCTACCAGTTTGGACTCTCTGACCTCTCTAAAGTGACCGGGGCTTGCTTTGTTTTCCGTCTCTTATAGATTTTATGTCCCTTCTAGCTTTCACTCTTTAAGTGAACCACTATCGTATTTTCAAAGTTAAGATTGCCTGTGTGTTTCAGTTTTTCAACTAGCAGAGGGCTTTGATGACCACAGATCACTCCCAGTAATTTATGACACTACAGAACATTCTCAAATCTATTATCTACCATACATTGTAATCTGCAAAATTGTAACACATGTTTTGAAGCAAGCAATAGGCACTTCATCATATAATTTCCCTAGGTGCCTTCTTTATTATAAGAATATTTAAATATTCTTATAGTGCATCAAGTAAGGTCTAAATAAAATCACCTTTCATTCCAGAGATTAGGGAAGGAGAAAAGTTAATTTAGCAGAGTAAAAACTTGCACTAAGTAAGTCACAGTCAAAACTTGATGTCCTCCAGAGGTAGATTGTGGAGAAAGGAACTGTGTACCTCAGTACATACTTTTAGCTAAGTAGTCACTCAATTCCATAAGTAATTGCGAAACTTCATAAAAAGTGTGAAACTCAATGCCTCGTAATTACGATATGAATTTGAGACCTTCCCAGTTGTATGCGCCACTGAACTTAGAGTCATTTTTTTTTTTCTCAATTAAAAACTTTCAACCTGGATTTCAGATCTTTGAGTTAATATAAAGGGAGATTCAATCTATTGATGTGCTGTTTCATAACAGATATAAATATCAATTCAAGTAAAAGGTGAAATGAAATAATAACCCTTGGTGTGTCAATGTAATATACAATACTTAATACAATGGAAGTTCCCATAAAATACCTAGTTAATAAGACAAGAGAAAGGAATAAAAGAGCTGCAAGAGAGTCAAATTATTCCTGTTTGTAGACAGAATGAATCAGCAATTAATTGTCCTTAAGGACTTTACCAGATAACCAACAGCACTAATGCAGTTTGAACATGACAGAGCTCCTGTAGGCTCATGTGTTTGAACACTTGGTCCTCAGCTGTTTGGGAAGGTTACCAGCCCTTTAGAAGGTGGAGCCTTGCTAAAGGAAGTACTTTACTAGTGCAGGCTTTTGTGCCCAGATTCAGATTCAAGTTTTCTTTTTGTGTCTGATTCCAGAAGGCTGATATGCGACAGGCTAGCCTCTTTGCAGAGAGAAATAGAAAGAGAGAAAGAGAGAGAGAGAGAGAGAGAGAGAGAGAGAGAGAGAGAGAGAGAGAGAGAGGAGAGAAACAACAAGAATAACTGATTACAATAAGAACATAACTGCAGGTATAAAAGAGAGTGAAAGAGTAAAAAGATGTCACGCACTTAACGGAACAGTCTGAACATCACCTTTACAAAATGACATAATAGTTGAGAATTGTTATATAAAGACAGCACCGTCCTTAAATGGCTTGACAGACAAGTTGCTGCCAAATGGCCAAAGAATAAACCATTCCAATTTTTCAGGGATTACAAGACCAGGGATGGGATGTCGGGAGTGTGTTTTTAGCTACTGCTGTCTGATGCACAGCTTCTGTCATTCCCTCCCCATCCTGAAGGGTCCTGTTCCTTCTGGAACTGAAAGTCGAATGAATCCTGTCTCATTAAGTTTCTTTTGTCAAGTTATTTTTCTCACATCTAATAAACACTTTCAACAAAGAAGCTATAAAAACAATATACAAAAATCAGTATCTTTTCTAAAATTCTAATTTCATTATTTTAATATTTATTATTATTATCATCATTATTTTTATTGTTATTACTAGTGTGTGTGTCTGTGTGTATATATGTGTGTGTCTGTGTCTGTATGTATATGTGTGTGTATGTGTGTGTCTGTGTGTTTGTGTATAGGCACATAGGAAGGACAGAGGACAACTTTTCTGCATCAGTTCTTTTCTTCCACAATAGGTTCGGGCCAGTCTTGTATAGTAAAGGGTTTTACTCACTGAACTGATCCTCTGACTCTTTTTTCTATATACCAAATAACAAACATATTGAGAAAGAAAACAGGAGAATAAGCTCATTCTGTGAATCTTAAATCCTTTAATCTTATATCTTAAAATCCTTTAATCAAAAAAACAAACCAAACAAACTCCAAATCTCTAGAAATAAATTTCTCATTTGGTTCTCCTTTGGAATTGCTCCTGGATTTTCTTTTCTTTCTTATTAAAAACAACACGATTAACAACATTATGTTTTGCAGTTAATAGACACACAGCTTCCTCAGAGTACTCTTTGGAGTGGAAATCGGTAGAGCTTTAGCTATGTGGCATTCTAATTTGCTAGATGGTGCCAAATTGTTTTTGCAAAACAGCTTTATCACCTTAGACTCTCAGCAGCAGAGCACCACAGTAGCCTTAATGGAGGTACTTTAAACTTGTGGCTTATTTAGTTTCTGTCGAGTTGGTCGGTTTGAAAGTAACAGTTTCATTATTTGATTTATGCTTTTCTGAGACTAAGCACTGGGCACCTTTGCCTATTTGGCCATTTGTGTTTCTGCTTTTGTGAACTTTCTGCTGTTTTTTGTTTATTTTTTTCTAGTAGATCTTTCTTTAAAAATATTTTTAAGTTTCTGTTTTAGCTCTTTAGTAGATTATACATGTCACAAATGATTTCTGCTAATTCTTATTTCTGAAGTAAATTTCTCATTCTCTATCATCTATCTCTCTATCTCTCTATCTCTCTATCTCTCTATCTATCTATCTATCTATCTATCTATCTATCTATCTATCTATCTATCTATCTATCTATGCCTGTATTGTTCTTCCTCATTTGGACTTCATAAAATAATTTCTCTTTACTTTCTTCTGACATTCTTTCAAGTTTTACTCTTTTTTTCTTAGTTTTCTTTGATTTCATTTTTTCATTTGACATTCCATAGTTTTCATTTGCTTCTATAGTTTTCTGTCTGGTCCTGCTTACCTCCTCCAAACCTATGTTTCATGGTGTTTGTACATGTGCATAAATCTGGTAATGGATTTCCTGTTCATCTCTTTCTCTTCCTTTGCCAAAACCATTTAATCATTTGTGGCTGTAAAATACAGCACATAATCACAGCATTAGCTAAAGACATACTCTCTTTACATCCTATTGTTTGCCTTCTAATCGTTGAAAAGATTTGTACGAAATTGGAGTGGTTTTTTCTTTGACCATTTGGTAACAACCTGTCTGTCAAGCCATTTAAGTATGTTGCTGTCTTTGTAAAACAATTCTAAGCTATTTGGTAAAGAGGATTTCTTTTATTACTTTTATTTTTTTACAGTCTAGTCGTTACTCCTTCCTGGTCCACCCTCCCACAGTTCCTCATCCCATTCCTCCTCCCCCCTGTTTCCAAGAGGATGTCACCCCAAACCCTGTCAGGCCTCCCTGGGGCCTTATGTCTCTTGAGGGTTTGGCTCATCTTCTCCCACTGAAGCCACACCAGAAGTCCTCTGCTGTATATGTGTCAGGGACCTTGGACTAGATTGTGTATGGTGCCTGGTTGGTGTCTCAGGGTCCAAGAGATCTCAGGGGTCCTGTTAATTGAGACTGCTGGTCTTCCTATGGAGTCACCCTCCTCCTCAGCTTCTTCTAGCCTTTCCCTAATTTAACCACAGGGGTCCCCCACTTCAGCCCATTGGTTGAATGTAAGTATCTGTGTCTGTCTCAGTCAGCTTGTTGCGCCTTTTGGAGGGCAGCCATGCTAGGCTCCTGTCTGTAAGCACACCATAGCATCAGTAATAGTGTCAAGCCTTGGAGCCTCCAAAGGGGATTTTTAGACTGTTCTACTATTATGCCCATGACGTCTTTTTAGTCTTTCACCCTTTATTGTAACTGTAGTTATGTTCTTATTTTAATCAGTTATTTTTTCTGCAAAGATGGCTTTAATTTAATATACTTAACCCCCCTTTAGACCTAGATTTTCCAGTGACACTTTTATTACCTACTTAGACTAATTCTTCTTGCCAGGTGTGATGTACACACCCACAATCCCAGTCCTTATCAGGAGGGGCAGGAGGGACACAAGCTGAAGGACACCCCAGGCCATATAGCAAGAACTTGCCTGAAAACATATGTGGTAGTTCTTATTCTTATCTTTTGGTTTTCTTTGATTTTGTTTTTTGTTTTTGTCCCAGGGTCTTAAATTGAATGCTTGGGTGATCAGTTTTCAGCATAAGTAACATAAGCATTTCTGATTTAATTTATGTCAGAATACAGTTGTAAATATATCTGAAAAGTTAGCATATGCTGAATTTTTCAGAATATTCTCTTTAGTTATAGACAGTTTACGAGTTCCGTGTGATGGATTCTTCTCCCTCCTCCTCTTTCCCCTTCCTCATGTTAGCGGATAAACCCGGAGTCTAATGTGTGCTAAGTGAGCACTCACTGTTCATGTATACTTGTTATTCACTCTAAGGGTTCAACACAGTTTATTCTTGTATGCCTACTATGTGCCAGGGTCTTTTCTAGCACTCGAGCACATTCAGTAAG
>CM052705.1:4779607-4796202 GCA_028551405.1 Uromys caudimaculatus
TGGTTTCTGTTCCTTATGTTCTTGCCCTTGCCTTTTGCCATCTTGTTAACTCTGATGTTAGCTGATCTTAGTCTGCCTGGCTGTGGCTTCTCCCTCCTGCAGGCCTCTGTATCAATACTCCTTGAAGACCAGCTCTCTCTGAGAGGTGTTTGGTTTTGGAGTGCTGTGGCACAGGGTCAGCTCTGGGGTGCAGACAGAAATCAGAAGGATCTTGTCCCCAGCTGTCCCTTGGTTTCTGTGTCCTGATGGCTCTGCAAGGGTCCCTCTTGATCCAGTGAGTTTGAACTGAAGTGGTGGTTTTGCCTATGCTCAAAGGTGTGTCAGCACTCCTGGGATACCAGCTCTCTCCTGGAGACCTGTGGCCCAGGCTGAGGTCCCCAAGTTCCGGTGAGCAGTGGTGCTCGTCTTAACCCCACTCACGGCTTTTCCATGCTCCTTGGGGGGGGGGTAGCTTTCTCCTGGCGCTAATTTGCTATGGAGCCCTGTGGCCCAAGCTGAGGTCCCCAGGCACAGATGGAAACCAGATGTTTCCTGTCCCTCAGACTGTGTGTCCCGATCTTCCGCGGGTCCCGATGAGCAGTGGTGCTCATCTTAACCCCACTCACGGCTTTTCCACACTCCTGGGAAGGTAGCTTTCTCCTGGTGCTAATTGGCTATGGAGCCCTGTGGCCCAAGCTGGCGTCCCCAGCCACAGATCTTTTAAAAACTTGTTATTAGCTGCTTGTGAATTTCACATCATGTACCCTAATCCCATTCACTTTCCCCTCCTCTTGTTCCTGTTCTACACCCTTGTAACCTCCCCACCTCCAATAAAGAAAAATATATCGTTGTGGAAACTGTAATGTGTCACAGTGTGTCCCGCAGTATACCCTTTTGTCCATGCTTTGCTTGTATATATTGATTGCAATGGCTTGTTGGTCTGGCCTGAGGCCTCTGGCTTCTGTTACTCGATCAATATTGGAATCTCACTGGGACTCCTCTTGGATAGCCTGTTGTTGCCCTGTATCATGGGGATCCTGTAGTTTTGGATCTGTAGGACTGGCTTCTTCACCCACCCCTGCAATTCATCACTGGGGTAGATGCTGGGGTGGGCCCACTCAAAGCCATGGATCTGGACCTGAGAGGTATCTGAGCTGGTGAGCCAATGGACTCTTCCACTCATGCCCTGAGGACTGGCTCACCAGCAACCCCTGCAGCTAAAGCCAGCTCTACCCTGCTGCCCAGGTGAGGTCCATGGCCTGCTCTCCCGAGTGCTGCAGCAGGTGCGAGCAGCTCTCTTGCTCTCATGACCCCAGGGCTAGTTCTCCCGTCAGTCGTAGGCGGCAAGGGGTGAAGGTCGGGGAGGACATCAGTATTTTAAATGTAAAAAAAATTAAGTCACCCTGTCCAACATGGTTTTCATAGCACCGTGCTTCATCCGCTGGAAAAGCAGATATTTAAATAAATATTCTTAATGAAGGTATAGGATAGATGATAGATAAAGAGTAGTTATTTAAGAATGCCATACTATCTTATTACAGGAGAAAAGACATGAAAACTAATAATAGACAGACAGAGAGGTCAGGTGCAAGGTAATTCTTTCATTTTTATAGATGCTAACAAGAAGGAGGCAGAGGGAAATAGCCGCACTTGAAAGTGATTTTACAAGCTGTCTGGTTAAATCTGATGACCCAAGAGATCAGAATCAAATTCATTTTTATATGGTATGTTATTATACATTATTATATGCTATATATTATATAAAATTTACAATATAGCATATACTACATATATATAATATACATGTAATATAGTCAATATTATATATTATATGCAATATAATATAAGAACATATATCATAACACACATATAATATAATGTGTATGTTATATAATGTAGTATAATATATAATACAATAATATAATACTATATATATGATATTTAAAGTATATTTAAAAGGTAATAAAATGTAGACATTTGTTTTGCAGACATAGCTGGTTAACATGTTGTTGGTTTGCAATAGACCCTCAATATGTAAAAATTTAATACTGAAGAAATTTACATGAGAAACTTATTATTATTTTGAAATAATCAGCTTTGATTTTTCAAATCTTTTTAACCATTGGGTGAAATTTTTATTCACTTGAACAAATGGTTACAAAGAAATAAAATTCTGTAGTGAACTGCATGGGCCAAGCGATCCTTTCTTTCCACCACTATGGAGGTCTAACCTCAGGTTCTCTTTGCCACTGCCATCACTGACTTTTGTCTCGTGACATTTCTCAGTGCACACTGAGTTGACTCCTCCTTGGCTCTTACCTTCAATGCTCATGTGCTCTTCTCTTCAGGAGACAGCTGATGTTCTTAACCTTCTTGGCAGTTGTCTGCACTTCCATTCTGGCCTTTCCTGGACTTGCCTTGGACATTTCTTTCCCACTTCTCACTCCCAGCTTTAGTCTTTCAAATGCCTGTGTCCTGATTCTGCCCGTACTGTGTGGACTATCCTTCTCTTTCATGGCAGGGCATAGCCTATGCTTCCCTTTTATAAGTGAGGAAAATTCTTCATACATTTTGATCTGAAATAAAGCATATCAGAGAGATCATTGCCAACAATTAAGGAGCACATTTTGGAATTTTCAGGTGACATTACTCAAATATAATTTTTAAATATAAATTTTATTAGTGTTTTACAGATTTCCACTGTTTAAAATAGAAAATCTTAATATTTAAAATACATATGACTTTTTTTTGGCAATGATTTTGTACAAGTGGAAGGTAAAAATGTAAACTTTATTATGCAATATCGTTCATTGACAGGTTAATAATGCTCTGTCTTGAAGCTCAAAAGCAAACCATCTTTCTAAAGAGATGTGTCAGTACAGTTTAGTGACATTCCATTGGATTCTTGTGCACAAAATAAAAAAATTAAACATTCATTTTGTATCTTAAGCTTAATGAATAACACATTCCTGAAGTACTATAAAATTTATTACTTATTTTAATTATTTCCCCCAGAGACATAATAACCTAATAATTGTGAAATGCTGATTCAAGGATATTATTTTGGAAGTTTTATTGGTATTTTAAAATAAGTTTTAAATAAGTTTTTCCTTGTGAGGAAGTTAAATGAATTAAAAACAAAAGCTAATGCTTATTTAAAAATAGCCAAGGAAGCAGGATTTTCCTTTAAGCGACCTCAGCCTCAGCCAGGACAGAACGGACTGGAACATATGTAGCAGTGGGAGGAATGCTGATAATCATGTGAGGACACTCCCTACCATCTAAACATTTTTAATTTTAATTTTAATTTCCAATACTTTGTCATAAATTCATTGAACAGTATTATTCTGTGGCAGAGGCTGCTAATTACTCTCCACTTAACCATTACACTAGTCTTAGTCTTAGAAATAACATCCCTTCCTGTACCCAGTTGTAGCTGGGCCTAGAGCTATGCAACTTAATTCTCTTTGCTGGATGCCTTGATAGCCAGGTACATATTGCATCTGTCTTTTAGACCAGAAACTGAGATTAGGAGCCACGTTTACAGAATTCTGGCTGTGGAAATTTCCACCGAGGAAATTTCTTATCCTTCATCTCTTCTTCTCCAGGGAATCAGGGAAAAGCTGGAATATTCCAGAGGAGGCTCCAATCATTAGACTAGGGTAGACCCCAAAACTGAGAAAGAAAATCCTGCGATCTGAGAGACCTTATAAAGTCAGACTAATTAAAAAAAAATTAAAAAAAAAGTCAGACTAATTATCTTTAATGGCTATTGAAAAGAAAAAAATAGAGATGAAGTTCAGAGGAGGAGGTGTTGGCGAAGATCTGGCTAGCGGTAGGGAGAAAAGTTAGTCGGATATGACCATATTTTATTGTATATGTGCATTTAAAACTTTCAATGATATCTCTATTAATTCTTTCAAAATTTTATTTACTGTTTTGATCCTATTCATCTCCCTCTTTCTCTCATATTCACTGTCACCTCCCCACTTCCTAACCTTGAGTTGTTCTTATTTTCTCTTCTTGAGTCTATTTCTATTTCCCAGCTACTCTTGGGAGTAGGGACTGAACAGGGCTGAAGAAATAGCTCAGCCATAAGGGGGTGAGGCTCACAACCACAAAGAAAAGGCTGTGTATTTATTTTTGATATTTGGAGACTGTGTTTCATGCAAGCGAGGATGTTCTTGAACTTGCTGTGTAGCCGAGGATGACCTTGAACTTCCGATCCCTCTGCCTCTTACAGTTGCCAGTATTATAACAATGTGCTACAGTGCCCAATTTTGTATTTTACATTTTATTTAGCTTATTGAATATCTGATTCAAAAATATTAAGATCAGAGTAAGAAACATACATTACAAAATTTATTTTAAGACACATTATACTCACTGTTAAATGTATTAAAAGCCTTATAGAGCTATGACTCTGGATTTAAGTGTACGGCTTGCATCTTATGACATAATGCTATTATATAAATCTTCCTTTCTAGCATTAGGGTTTTTTTCTTAAACTTTCTCAGGTCACAGGTTCTGGATTACCAGGTACTTTGCACTGGGATGTTAAATCACTCGCAATTAGACTCTGTTCGCATGGCATGCTCTGGGCTGGTCTTCGTTTGAAGACAATAAACCTGCTTTATGATGGAGCCTTTTAAACTTACCATCTGCCTCTTATTTAAGCTTCAGTTATTTCAAATGCTAGGGTAAGTTCTCCTTAGAGAGCGTTATGTATGTGTTCTGAAAGACTGTGTTTAACATGCTATATCTCATCTGTTAACAACGTAATGAAATGAAACAACTCATAAAGTCCTCTCTCTAAAGAAACAGGGGGTAAGACATGTCTAAGAACTGCCCCCCCCATCTCCTTTTACCTTTTTGGGTTTCCTATGGCCGCATGTTTACTAGGTAAGAACTTGACCTCTGAGCGATAGCCCCAGCTTCAAGGATTTTGTTTTTGGGATATTCAGCTTGCATTTTTGGAATCCCATTATGCTGAAGACGACCAACAATGTTCACGAGCTCTGAGTCATCTTCTTATTTGTTTCTTGCACATGATCGCTGCTGATCATTACTGCTTCCTCTTTGGGGACAGTTTCTGGCATTATTGAGATTGTATGACTTACTTCAGTTCTCTACATATGCTGTATTTATTTAGAAAGAAGATGGTATGAATGCACATTTTATGCATTTAGTAGGACAGAATGCTTGCACAAATCAACCGTCTTTCTATTAAAATTAGTTCCAGGTGATTCCATCCTACGAGGATTACATTGCAGTTTTACGTTAAAATTCTATGTTTAGGAACAGTACAATGGACACTTATTGGCTCAATTTCTATGGATGCATTATAGTTTTTCTTCTATTTTGGATACTCAGCTATTGCATGGTGACCAAGGAGAGTCCTCTTAGCTGCTTCTCCCGTGACCTTGATATCACACATGGCTGGAAACATCCTTACATTCTGATGGCAACATGTTGCATTTCTTTCCTGACAGTTTACATGGGATTAATTGTGCTCTGCCTATCCTTGATCATTTTGACACAAGAAGATGTGAATGAACTCTGATGATGAGGCATGCTGAGTTAGATTTTTTAATAGTTTTGTTATTTTGTAAGTTTTGTTATTTATTGTATTTTATTTTTATTGTTTTTAAAAAATGTATTTATTCATTTTGCAACCCAATATCAACCCTTCCTCGGCTCTTAATACCCCCTCATGCAAGTCCTCCCCCCATTCCACCTTCCCCTTCTCTTTTGAGATGGAGAAGCTCCCCTCTGGGTGTCACTTCCCCCACTAACCCCCTCCCCCTACTGTACATCAAGTTGCCGTGAGACTAGACGCAACCTTTCCCACTGAGGCCAGACAAAGTGGTCTATTTAGGGACACGGGATCTACAGGCAGTGAGGCAACAGGCTCAGGGACAGAGCCTGCTCCAGTTGCTGGGGAACCTGCATGAAGACCAAGCTGCTCATCTGCTACATATGTGCAGGGATAATAGGTCCAGCCCGTGCTCTCTCTTTGGTTGGTGATTCAGTTTCTGGGAACTCTCTAGGGTCCAGGTTAGTTGACTCTGTTGGTCTTCTTGTGGAGTCTTTGTCCTCTTCAGGTCCCTCAATCCTTCTCCCAACTCTTCTCTAAGACTCCTTGAGCTCCATTTAATGTTTGTGTGTGAATCTCTGCATCTCTTTCCACTGGCTGCTGGGTGAGGGCTATCAGAGAACAGTTATGCTAGGTTCCTGTCTGCAAGCATAACCGAGTATCATTAATAGTGTCAGGATTGGTTCTTGCCTGTGGGATAGTCAATTTGGGGCAGTCATTGGTTGGACATTCACCAGTCTCTTTGCCCCTCCACATCTTGTAGCAGGATATATTTTGGGTCAAAGATGTTGTGTATGGGTTGCTGTCCTTATCTTTCCACTGAGATTTCTGCCTGACTATAGGAAGTGGCCACATCAGGATCCATATCCAACACTGCTATGGGGTCTCAGCCAAGTGGCTTACATAGACCTTCTGGGGCCGCCATCTCCCAGGTATATGGCGTGTCTTGGAGATAGTCCCCCTGACCCATCCCCCGTCTCTCTCCCCTGTTCTCCCTATATGTGATCTCTCCTCCCCCTCCCCTCTTCTACCCAGTTCCCTCCTTCCATTTACCTCCAATATTTATTTTGTTTCCCCTTCTGAGAAAGATTCAACCATTTTCTCTTGGACCCTCATTGTTATTTTGGTTCTCTGTGTCTGTTGATTATAGCACAATTATCCTCTAGTTTATGGCTAATATCCACATATAAGTGAGTAAGTACATACCATGTACGTCCTTTGAATCTGGGTTACCTCACTTAGGATATTTTCTAGTTCCGTCCATATGCCTGCAAATTTCATGATGTCCTCATTTTTAATAGCTGAATAGTATTCTACTGTTTAAATGAAGGACATCAGAGTTTTTTTTTTTTTTTTTTTTTTTCCAATTTCTGGCTATTACAAATAAGGCTGCTATGAACATGGTGGAGAAAGTATCCTTGTAGAATGGTGGACCATCTTTTGGGTATATTCCCAGGACAAGTGTAGTTGGGTCTTCAAGTAGGACTATTTCCAATTTTCTGAGGAACTGCTAGATTTCCAGAGTGGTTGTATAGGTTTGCAATCCAAGCAGCAACAGAGAAGCTCTTTCTCCACATTCTCACATGTTACATGTAAGTTACAGCATGTGCTGTAACTTAGCCATTTTGATGGGTGTAATGTGGAATTTCAGGGTCATTTTGATTTGCATTTCCCTGAGTTTGATTATTTCTTACCTTCTATTCTTCCTGAATGTGTTTGTTTCTTTTTGTTTTAAAGTCTTCAAGTATGCTTTTAATTTGCTAATAGGAGAATGCTCCAATTTCTTTATAAGGGCACTCGGTGCTATGAGCTTGCCTATTAGCACTGCTTTTCATAATTTCCTGTCATGTTGTGTCCTCATTTTTATTGAATTCTAGAAAGTCTTTAATTTCTTTCTTTCTTTCTTCCCTGACCCAGTGATCACTGAGTAGAGAGTTGCTCAGTTTCCATGAATATGGAGGTGTTCTGTTGATTTTGTTGTTGAAGTCCAGCTTTATTTTATAGTGCTCTGATAAGATGCATGGGGTTAATTAAATCTTTTTGTATCTGTTGAGGCTTATGTTGTGACTGATTATATGGTCAACTTTGGAGGAGGTTCTCTGAGGTGCTGAGAAGAAGGCATATTCTTTTGTGTTTGGATGAAATATTCTATAGCTATCTTCTTGGTCCATTTGAATTATAACCTTTGTTAGTTTCATTATTTCTCTGTTTAGTTTATGTCTTAATGACCCATCCATTGATGAAAGTGGGGTGCTGAGGTCTTCCATTATTAATGTGTGAGGTTTGATGTGTGATTTAAGCTTTAGTAATTTTTTTCAAATGTGGGTGGCCTTGCATTTGGGGTATAAATGTTCAGAATTGAGATATTCTCTTGGTGGATTTTTCCTTTGATGAGTACGAAATGTCCTTTCTGTGTCTTTTAATTGCTTTCAGTTGAAAGCCTATTTTATTAGATATTAAAATGGCTACTCTAGCTTGTTCCTTGAGTTTGCTTGCTTGGAAAACCTCTTTGTAGCCCTTTGTACTGAGATAATGACGGTTTTGTTGCTGAGATGTGCTTTTGGTATACAGCAGAATGATAGATTCTATTTACAAATCCATTCTATTAGCCTGTGTCTTTTTACTGGGAAAGTGAGGCCATTGAAGTTGAGAGATATTATTTACTATTATTTTATTGGTGGTGATGGTTGAATGTGTGTTTCTTTTCTATCGATTTTAATTGTGTAATTAGTTCATAATTCTACTAGACTCAACAAAGAAAGAGAACTTCAGACCAATTTCTCTTAGGAATATCAATGTTGACTGTGTTCTTACACTGTCCTGCATCCGGTTTTTGATGGCAGAAGTTAGAGGGCGCTCTGGGCAAGACAATGGAGGTCAAATTACCAGACTCTGCACACTGTGCCTCAGACAGGCTGCATTCTGCAGGCTTTGTGTCCCAGGCAGATCTTATTCTCAGGCTGTTTCCCAGTTGGACCCAACTGGATGGTGGGCAGATTTGGCTGAGATGGGATTGGGAGCAGGGTTCCAAGCTGGTTAGTTTTGGGGTCCCTTAAGGATTCCATGTGGAAGCAGGACACTTTTGAGGTCTTGCAAGGTTTCACTAGACAAAAGAGCAAGTCCAGAGCGAGACAATGGGGTTCATGGGACCAAGTGCAATTCAGCTCTGCAGGTTGTCCTAGGTAGAAAGTGAGTTAGATTATTTCTAATGGCAGAATGGAAGAAAATAGTTTTGCTTATGGCTTTGAGTTTACAGCTACTGATTCTAGGTGTTTTATACTTTAGGCTCACTATGAATCCCTTTTTTCCATTTAGAGTTTTAACCTTCTATCCATACTTATAAATTGTACTTATTGTTGGTGAAATAGTTTATGTCTAGTCCACATGTATTTTTTTGCTTAGCTTTGTTTTTAATTCCTTCTCTCTTTTATTAATATATTTCTTTACTGACAATTATAATGCATATAATATATTCTGGTTACTTTCCCCTTTGTCTCATTTCTTTCTCACTTTTTCCAGCCTCCTCTCTTGCTTAAAAAATATTTCTTATGTTCTCAACTTTTTGTGTTCTTGGATGTCCCACAGGATTGTCTGTGTTTCTTGGGTTTCATGGGCTAACCAGTAGGTATAACTAGATGCTATGCCTCTCCCCATCCTAGAGTCTCTTATTTGCCAGAAGATTCATAGTAAGAAATAGACTCCTGTGGGTCCCTTCACCATCTACAGCTGATTGTTAGGTTGACCCAGTGTATGTGGGTCCACTATATGGCCCATTGTATGAACTCAAAATGCAAATGTTGGGAGTTCATGGTAGTCCTTCCTGTCTTCTGGCTCTTATAGTCTTTACTGCATCTTCTGGAATGATCTCTGAGCCTTAAGGGGCGGTCTTGTAAATGTCTTATGTAAGGCAGAGCCCTCAACCATCCTCAAGCCTCTACATCCTATGCAGACATAAGTTGTCACACTCATCTCTGTTTACGTCAAAGAGGCACTTCTCTGATTAAATTTGAGAATAGTTTTTGTCTGAGGTATAAACAGGCATCTAGGAGGTACTTAATGCTCTGCCAATTTTGCTAAGCAGCAGGGGTAGATTTTTCCTAAGTCCTAAGACTTCTTCCTTTATAAGTTTTTACCAGATTTACATTGCTAGTCATGAAATTCCATGGAGATGGGCCTCAAATCCAATTAGGGAGCAGTTGGCCACCCTCACAGGAGTTGTTCACTAGTGCTACAGCAGACACAGCTTACATGATGGGATGGTAGCTGGGCCATCTCACAGGTCAGAATACTCAATGGTTTAAGAACACTTCAGTACAAATAGCCATATGACTAAATGCTCGCATTGAAACTAAGAAAAAATAGTTACTAATTTGACAACGTTGGAAATCCTAAATTCCACTGAATTAAATTTCTTTACTTAGACAACAATAAAAGAAATCCGGCTTAAGTTGTACAGGACTTGACATCATCACAGCACCAGAATAGAGAGTGATCAATCTGTTCTGCTAATATTCAGTTAGAATAAAATAAATAGTACTAATTAAATAAAAGACACTTCTATCCAATTAAACACTCACATTTTTGTGAGTTATTAAAGTTAAAACTTTTACATAATATCTTAAGCCATTTCAATCACGAATAGAGACAGATAAACAAACCTGTGGGCTAGATTCATTAAAAACACATTTTAAAATTTTATCACAGCTAAGGAGTAAATATCCATTAACATTCATCTCATATTAAATAAAGTACATTTCACAAAATAATCTAAAGTTGCTGGGCTGTCATCCTCCCTGCTTCAAAGAAGCTTGTTCTTTAATTACACTCTACTGTGCTTGCATCTTTGGCTTGCATGTTGGAAAGGGTGTGTGAGTAAGAACATGATGCTCAAATACAAATTATTCATTATTAGACAAGACTGCTGTTTTTCATATCTTATAAGTTAGCCTTACATATAACTAGGGAGTGTGGTAACCTACATGAGTTAAATGTATGCTTCTGTGATGAAAAATAGAAGTTTTTTTAGAACTAATTTATGTACCTATAATTCATCTCAATATTATGAAATAAAAACATAACAATGGCTAATCGCTCCTATTATTTTAGCAACCACTTTCTTAATCCCCAAAACTGAGGAGCAGGAAGACATCTTTACTTTAGAAGATGCCTTTTACAAACTGTCACTGAGTCAAGAAAGTAACTTGATAAAGATGGCAGTCGGCTAGAAATAGAAACTGCTATTTAGCTCCTGGAACAAAGCCCTGGAAGAAAGCTACAGGGCTACGTTTTTATAGAGTTTCCCGCATTATTAGCTTTATTGCGCAGATCATATTGATTTATGTGAAAGAATAAGCGATCTTAACTATTTCTTGGAGGAAATGAACAGTTATTTTCTACTGAAATTCAGGAAAAAAACCTGCAGTTCATTTAAATACACAGAGCTGTCTTGGTAATTTTCCTTATACTAATTTGCAAATCTAATAACTCATGTCTGAAATCCCCTCATCTGGCACTTTCCTCTCCCTAGCAAAGCTGAGCAGCACAGAATAGCAGTGAGCCTCATGTCAGGGTGATCTCTCTCTTTTACATAGTTCTGGAATTTTTTTGACCTACTTTAGAACAGACAGGAAAACAAAGTGCTGACAGACTGAGCTGTGCTTCGGTATCCTCACTTTTAGAGCATAAGCTACTCTCTAGCATTATGGACAAATATCCCTGAAACATACCAAGGGTTAGATATGCATTGGTATTAGAACAGATGTGTAAATAAGACCATTCAATTTCCTTTATTTTATGATATACTTTTTGTTGTCAATCCTTTACATTTACAGAATAAAAGAGAAACTTCTTAAGTGAAGATTTAATTTTCTCCTGGCTACGTGAGTGTTTGGGAGTGGCTTCTCATTGAAGACGTTTTTTAGATCTGTATCATTTGTCCAAACCTGACAGTCCTGGAAAAAGAGCCTCCTGCCACAGGAATGGAAGGGGGAATGTCAGGGACATTTGTTGGTTTCCACCCTAGGCATGTTCAGGTGGTTTCTGGGCTACAGAATCTGTTTTTATTATGGTTCACCTCATGCTCTGGCTGGTAGATGGCGGGTGTGATTCTTGTTTGTTCTTTGACATGGTCTGTTGTCTACTGCTGCCCAATCCTACCTGTCCTTGGGGGTTGGAGGAAGGTGGCACAGAGTCAATGACACAGACTGTGGGAGCAGGTGGGAAACACTGCAGCAAGTTCTCTGAACACTGTTGTAAACTCTTTTCACACCCTCCCCCTGTGCCCCACTGGTCTCAAGAAAGCATATCTTCTAAACAGTAGCTCTTGATTGACTGGTATTTTCTGTACCAGCAGGCAGTCCTCAATTAGGTCCTCCTGCAGAAGATGCTTTTGTGTCTGTGTGGGCCCCGGGGGTTACATAGAGGCGGTCTGCCATTCCTGTTACAATGGTCCTCTTCTGGGTTGGTTCAATG
Source organism: Uromys caudimaculatus (assembly GCA_028551405.1). NCBI lineage: Eukaryota > Metazoa > Chordata > Mammalia > Rodentia > Muridae > Uromys > Uromys caudimaculatus. The sequence continues at coordinate 4,791,654 of CM052705.1, forward strand.
ATCTCCCATCATGCCCAAGTCTTACATTCAGCCTTTGTTAGCAGTGGTTTATCTGAAACAGCCTGAGATTTAGTCATCTCCTTGGGTAGTATTCTACTGCAGGATCACTTGTCTTCTATGTGAAACAAGCTTATTATATATATATATATATATATATATATATATATATATATATATATATATATATATATATATACACACACACACACACACATATATGTATATATATATATACATATATATGTATATATATGGTATCCATATGTATGTGCATGTGATATGTGTATGAGTGTGTGTGTATGTGTGTGTGTGTGTGTGTGTGTGTGTGTGTGTGTCAGCATGCATGTGGAAGTGAGAGAACAACTTTGTAGAATCTGATCTCTCATTCTACCCTGTGAGTCTTGGGGATCAAATTCAAATCATAAAGTTTAACAGCAAGCACCTTTACTTGATAAGACATCTCACTTGAGCAGTGTTGTGTGTGTGTGTGCATGTGTGTGTGTGCATGTGTGTGTGTGTATGTGTGTGTGTGTGTGTGTGTGTGTGTATTCATCTTTGTAAAGGATACTATGAAAATAAGATTGGGCAAGCGATTTGCACATGTGCCTTCTTGAATCACTGCTTTGTGTTGATTGCATGTTGGGAATTACAACCTGCAATAAATGCTCTGTGCAGCAGATGACAGCACTGGGCACATGCACAAATGCTAACACAATGATGTGGTCAAATGAGCAAAGTGTTGATACCAATTGTGTCTCATCACCACTGCAATGTTAAATGTGAAGGGAAGCCAGAGATTTCATATGTGGCTGGAGCACAGGCTCCCATTCTGGAGTGGCCTGAGAGGGAGTTAGATGATGGGTGGAAAGGCTCCAATCCAAAGCAGAAGCCCAGTACCAGGAGGGGTTTTATCAGGGCCCTTATGCCTGACAGAGTTGTTAGAATAGTGACATAGCCTTGATTGACAGCAAGAGTCACGTAAGCTCTTTGCAAATCTCATTTCACCTCAGGGCTTCCAATGTTCTCTCTTTGGATGATGCTCAAATACTTGTGATAAGCTCTAGGTAGCACAGTTTATTGGAGAGAATGGATTTAGGAGTCAGGTAGAAAATAGAGGTTCAAGTCAGATGTAACCTTGACCGGCTATAAGACTTTAAAGCAATGACTGTAATATTCATTTAGAAATAAGAAATTTCACTTCATAGTTAAAGACTCATAGTGGGAATTATTGGTAAAGAGGTGATTGTTGGATCCCATCTGGCATATAATAGACAGGGAAAAAGTTTTAGTCATTATTCTGTGTACTGATATCACTTCTCCACCTGATGCACTTGGAGGTTCCTTTGTCCCCAGAGCATCTCAGATGGAATGGCTGCTAATGAACTCATCATCTTTACTCTTAAGTCTGCTATGTCCTGTTTGCTACTTGAACTTACAACACCATTGTGGGGAATCAAGGAGTAGGCCTGTTCTAGATACCTTGAGAGGCGCATGTCATGGGTATCTTAGGCTAGAAATTGTGGCTCCTGGGGCACTGTATGCCTTTCAGTTCCTGAGAAACTGAGGAACTCTGCAGCGTTGAGGCTACCTCTGTTTCTCCACCTGCCTTAGAAGTCAGAGAAACATACAGAAGGTTGGCTGGGCGATTAGTCTTAGATGTTAATCTTGTGTACCCTGTATAGCTTACAAATGTCATTGTATCCTGGCAACTCTGATTGTATTGAGCATGGCAACTTCCGTTGTATTCTGTTTCTGATAAAAGTATAACAAGTCTGATTGCTTGCAATAAGCTTGCTCAACCTCAGTCTCACTGAGACCCCTCCATCTGGCCTGGCTTCTGTTTCTTATCAGCTATATCAGCCATATCAGGTAACCTTGGTCCTGTAAGTAAGTGCTAGCACTAGACATCATCATGAGTCCTACCAGTGAGGCTGCAACATGCTGACTTTAAAGGACAGAGCGCAGATTGTGTGAACTGAATTGGAGATGTGTACTGTGCCGGTGCAGGGTAGGATCTTGTGATTTAAAATTTTGATATTTAGTTTTTAGTCATTTTGCGTTTTTACTCTACAACAGGATTAAAATAGTATTGATCTTGGTTACTGAGGTTTTGGGGACCTCCTCAAACACTCTGTGAGGTGTCACTTGTCCCACAATAAATGATGCTATTCAACACACTTGTCAGGCTTGCTCTGCATATTGATTTTTGCATTTGGACTTCTGGGTCCACATTTTGAATCGGAAAAATGTTGTATGAGAATTCCAATTTCAGCATTCTCTTGGAAAAGTATAAACCTGGCATCAGCACAGTCGTCTCTGTGGTAGCAGCTGGGTGGGTTGGTGGTGGCTGCCCTGGCATCAGCACAGTTGTCTCTGTGACAGCAGCTGGGTGGGTTGGTGGTGGCTGCCCTTGGAACTTCCCAGTTTGCTGTCACTGCTACCGTTTCACATCAGCACATCTGCATCTCGCCTGTCCACTTCATCTCTCTCTGTTCTTGTTCCTCAGTGTTCTCCCTTCCTCCCCATCTCTCTGCTCTTCTCTCCTTTCTTTTCTTCACATTGAATTTTACTTTATCCTTGAAATTATTCACTACACTAGTTCACTTTCTGGGATTGTGTCAAAATACCCGACACGATCAACTTATAATAAAGAAAATCCACATATGGTGATGGGGTCCTGTAATCCCGTCACTGGGGAGGCTGAAGCAGGAAGATTGCCATGAGCTACCCTGGAAAGTACTATTATATCAAATAAGGTCTCTGTAATATTCTGTCTAAAAAATCCCTGTGAAATCAAAGAAGAATTAAGTATGTTCATAATAGCTAACATTTATAGGAGTTTTATTATATACTAAAAATTTAGTGCTTTATACTTAGAAATAAAACAAAACAAAAATTTAAAGTCCTGGAAATATGACTTAGCCATTGACAGTGATTGCTTCAGAACTGTGAGGGCTAGAGTTCAGATCTCAGCTCCCCTATAAGCCAGGTGCCACTGCACACACTCGCGACTTCTGCTCTGGGAACCACGGGTGGACTGGATGGTGGACATAGGAGAATTACTGAGACTTGCTGAATTCCAGCTCAGCTAAGAAGATGGAAGGCCCAGATTCAGAGAAACCTTACTGCAAAGGAATAGGCAGAGGGTTATAGTGGACACTGACGCACTCTTCTGACCTTCCCGTGTGACATGTGCACCTGCAACAAGCTTGTGTATACACACACATAAACAAATGAATACATAAAATTGTGTACAAAATTCAATAGGTAAAACCCCCAAACAACAACAACAACAACAACAACAACAACAACAACAACAGCCCTAAAAGGCCCAGTTTGCCTTTGGCTGCCTTGGATCCATGCTTGGTTGTCTCTTTGCTCTGGGGTTGCGGTGAGGGAGAATAGCATGGCCAGAATGAGTGGCAGAGGAGGATTGGTACCTCACAGTGGCAGGAAGCTGAACCTAGAGAGGCAGATGACACCTCAATATCTTCTCCAAGGCCACACCCATGGTGACCCAAGTTCCTTCCACCTGTTCATATCCATCTTCCAATAACTTCACAGGATGGGACCAAGGTATCAACATGTAGGGCTTTAAGTGACATTTCTGATCGAAACTCCAGCTCTTGTGTTCTTTCCTTGGGCAGCTCTCATTCATGCCCACCCACCCACGAACCTTCCCTGACCCATGCCCATAGGATCGGAGACCAGAACTTTAAGAGTGTGCAGAGACTGTGAAATCTGTCATGCTGCTTTATACATCATGGTATTTTCCAGGCAGGGAAGCTGACCACACACAGGAAGGTTAAAATACTTATTAAAGTTTAGGCAACTAATAAATCAAACAAATTAGATCCAAACTTATGTTTTTGAAGACACACTTCACTACTTTAGTCTCCTTTATTCATTTTTTTAAACCTTTATTCTTCCATTAACAGTCTTTTTTTTTTAAATTTTTATTTTTGATACTTTATTTACATTTCCGATGATTCCCCTTTTCTTTGGAAACCCCGTGTCCCCTCCCCCTCCCCGCCTCTGTGAGGGAATTCCTCCTCCCACCTACCCGCCCACCCAACCCCATATTCCCACCTTGACATTCCCCTTAACTGGGGCCTCTAGCACCCTCAGGCCCAAAGTCCTCTCCTTTCTCCCTAATGGCCATCGAGGTGATTCTTCTGCCTCATATGTAGTCCAAACCATGGGTCCACAGATGTGTATTCTTTGGTTAGTGGTCTGAACTAGAGGACGACCAGGGGGAGGGTCAGGCCCATTGACGCTCTTGCTCCCTCCATGGGGCTGCCAATTCCCTCTGCTCCTTCAGACTTTTCTCCAACCCCTCCATCTGGTACCTCACTCTCAGTCCAGCGGTTACTGTTAAGTGAAACTTGGACATTCTGAACTTGTGGGCTAATATCTGCTTATCAGTGAGTACATACCATGTTCGTTCTTTTGTGACTGAGTTACCTCGCTCAGGATGATATTTTCAAGTTCCATCCATTTGCCTGCAAATTTCATTAAGTCATTGTTTTTTATAGCTGAGTAGTACTCC
>CM052705.1:4796702-4821733 GCA_028551405.1 Uromys caudimaculatus
CACCAATTTTGGTCTCTAAACACGACTAGAATATCATGGAGAGACAGAATAAGAGCCTCAAGGACATCTGAGAATGTCCAGGGAATGGGCATTGCTTTCCTTTGATAAATGTCGAAGAAGAAAGAATAAAAAAGGAAGCGTTATCCCAAGTTTATGTGACCTTTATACTTTGGGGAAATCAACCCAGTTAGATGAACCGAAGCCTGGACACGCCTCTTCCCCTCCCGTTTACTCTGAAGTGATACTTGAGGAAGTTCTCCTGGAAGGCCTGAGGAGATTTCTTCCTTTCATCTTGGGTCTTAATGAGTGTGCTGATGTGTGTACTTTCCAGGTTTCCACTTGAATGATGGAGGGTGAAGCATAAAAGGATGAGAAAAGATGAGAAATGATTTGAACAACAAGTTCCTGAAAGTCCCCAATATAAAACACAGGGAGGAGAGATCAAAACATTCTAATAGTTTTGAGCTGTCTGTACTGTCAGTATTTGTCAACAGCGTTAGAAATCTGAGTGTGAACCTGCACATTGAGCATAGGGAAGGTGCCAATGAGCTTCTGAAGAGCAGCTACAATGGTTCCCGAAATGGATTACCTTGGCAAATCTATGGTGCCCAGGAGTCCAAATACTAATCTGAAGACATTTTTTTTTTGCTAGTAAAGTACATTTTCAGTTGACTTTTAAAATTATTGTAGATAATTTGTATGGGTCTGATTTTGTCATTCAGGAGGACTTACCTGAGGCTTCCCTGTAGTCTGTCTGTCTGTTATCTATTATTCATCCTTGTGCTTTTTATATTTTAAAGCTTTTATTTACTCTTGAGAATTTTATATATTTATATATGTGTGTGTGTGTGTGTGTGTGTGTGTGTGTGTGCGTGTCTGTCTCTGTGTGTGTGTGTGTGTGATTATATCTACTCTCCATTTTCCAGCTCCAATTCACCTGTCCCCCTCAGCAATGTTTCCTAGTGGACACTGGAGAGTGGAGGAGAACCCAGAGCCTGGCTTCTTGAACACACTGAGGCTGGATTACGAGGCAGGAGAGATAAATGCCCTGGGTCTTAGATTTTCTATGAAAACAGGCTGAAGAGTTACTACTTGAGAAGAAATGGTCTCTTGGCTACCTGAATAATAGTGAAATAAAGTTTGCCGGGGTGCTTAGCATGTCCCATGTTCCCAGCATCTGGAATGAGATATGTTTTTCAGTCCTCTCACAGCTGAACAGCTTATGCTGCTCAAGTTCAACAGACCTCATTTTCTATTATTGGATGCTAAGAAGAGAACGTGAAGCAATCCCACACCTGCAAGGTCTGAGGTCACTGTTTGAGGTCACTGATCTTCACTGCTCTCACCCTGGAAGCTTCATTTAGAGACAAGCTTCTGAGGGAAATGGCAACTCCTACTCTCAAATGTCAAATCACCTTTCAACAAACTATTGTGGTTCTCCAGCATTTTGTTTTCTGGACTGGTCCCTGGCTTCCAGCACATCCCTTTTTATGTTTGTTTTTTGTTTTTCGAGACAGGGTTTCTCTGTATAGCCCTGGATGTCCTGGAACTCACTCTGTAAACCAGGCTGGCCTTGAACTCAGAAATCCACCTGTCTCTGCCTCCCAAGTGCTGGGATTAAAGGCATGCACCACCACGGCCCAGCCATCACATACCTTTTATAAAAGGACTTCTCAACATGCCCCTTTGCCTAAGAGGAGAATGTTCTGGTAGAAGATACAGAGCTTAAATTCAGGTAAACAAATTGGTAAGTGGGTAGTGTGTTCTTGAGAGGTGGGTCTTTGTGACTCCTGAGTCATTTTAGAATTCTAACTGACGTAGCATCTGCAAAGCAAAAAGGAGAGAGAGAGAAGGATGTGCAAACTCACCACTAAAATAAAGGAAAACGTGTTACTACTAAAACAAGGAGGAAGAAATGAGTTTACTTCATTTCAGAAATGTCATAGGAGGATCTGGAGTTTGAGTCTCTATCTCTTGTATTAGTATTTGCTGTGAGCCATTTTTCTAAGTAACTATAAATCATGTCTAAAGTTAATGCTTTGGTCTCAGAGGATTTTGCAGAAATCACCACTCCATCTTTTATGTGAATCTAACATTTTGAACAACAGTTTTATCAACTATAGTCAGCATTTAGTGGGCTTAATATAATTTTAATATAAGTGAGTAAAAACGTTAGAACATCTTTAGTTGTGTGGGAGAGAAAAATCAAAGCACCAAAGGCTTGAACAATAGAAATTTCTTTCTAGTGACAGATGTCTGAAGATGATACCATGACTTGGGTAGCCACTGTGCTACCCTCAGGGAGCCAGGCCTTTGCATGCTTGGACCCTTACCATCTGGAGCTTGGTTTCTGTTCTTAATTCATAGATTAAAATGGCAGCAGGTGGGCCAGCCTTCTTGTTTGTATCCCAGGCAACAGGAAGACAGAGAACTATACCTTACAGCTCAGTCATGGTCCTTTAAGGAGCATCCTTTCCAAGAAAGTTGATACAGCACATGTCACATGATACCAGGTAAAAGGAGTCTGGCACCATTTTCTTAGCTGCGCAGTTTTCCCTTGAGAATAATGAAGAAGGTAAGACAGAATGGTCTTTGCCTCACATTGCTATTTAAAAGAAGGATTAAAAAGAAAGACAACAATATTAGATATTCCATCTTAGCGTGAGGGATCCAGAACCAAATTCTTACTGGCCTAATTCCATAACCATACTGTCAGTTGATCATGGTGAATTAGAACACCCCAAGCTGGCTACTTCTACAGGGCTCTGAAAGCTGAACAGGCGATAGGGGCTGGGAAAGAATGAGTCACTGTAGCAAATGGAAGGGTACCCAGATGAGGGTATGTGTCTCACAGTACAAGATACTCTTATGGTGATAGGAATATAGATGACTGTTGAGTGCCTGGCTACGGGATGAGATCCTTTCTGTTGTGCTAATGGACTAAAAGTGAAACACAATGTTATGCTGTGCAGATGCTGGAAGGCAACACCTTCTCTCTTTTTTTCCTTAGGAGACTTTTCTTTTGTGAGGCTTTGCATAGATTTTCATTCTCCTTCATTTCAAAACATATTATAGTTTCATTTTGTTATTGAGGTAAGTTTATATAGATTAAGACATTTGAGACAACAAAATTCATTAGAGACTGCTTTTGGGCTAATAAGAGTATGTAGTTTATCACAGAATTTTTAAGATTTGCATGAAGAAATTCATATTTGGAAATTTTGTCACAGAAATTTATCCATGTCTGTGGGCAACTAAGAAAGAAGGGGAAAAAAATCTGTCATGGTTATATTATACACCTTGTTGGGTTGAAAGTACTTAGGAGAATAGGGAAGCAGAACTCAGTATGTGTTTGTAAGGCTAATTCCAGAGAGAAATGACTCTCTCTCTCTCTCTCTCTCTCTCTCTCTGTATGTGTGTGTGTGTGTGCACAACACATGCACCTGTGCAAACCCACAGTGTGAATGTCCATATAGAACAAAGGGGAAAAAACAGAAAGCTCGACAACATGGCATGCTTTCTCTCTGCTTTCTGGCTGCCGTGATGTTAGCTGTTCTCCTCCCCCACCCTTTCTGTCATGACTGACAGAAACCATGAGCCCAAATAGATCATATTTCCTCTTTCATGCTATTTACATTAGACTTTTTTTCACAGTGACCCATAAGTAACTAATGCAGCCCTGACATCACTCTTCTCAAATGGTTATAGTTTTATTTCAGGATTTGCTTCAACAACATTTTAATGATTTGGTGAAGCTCTTCATATAAATTCGGAGGATAAATGAAACATTTAACAACTGACCAGCAGCTTCATTAGAAGTTCAGACTTAATGCATTTCCTCATGCCAAGAAAAATATTATCTCACTTTGTGAATGGCATTTACTCTTTCCTCCAAAATAGCCTTATGATTTTGAGGAAATAAAGGAAAATGTTTTAAAAAGAAATAAAATGAAATGGGGATATTCCGAAAAAATAAATTCAGGCTACACTTATAAAAACAAACAAAAAAACTAGTAAAATAGGCTATCAAAATATAAGTTAAAAAAGATGCAAAAACACGATAAAATAAATGTCTGCCAAATATTTGACTAACAATTTCTTTTCATTGTGAAATAGAAGTTTTCACATCATTTTTGGTTGTTTATGTGAATATTTTTAAATGACCCTAGGTAAGCTAGAATGTGGTGAGTCAAAACAGCATATGGTATGTACTTAATTTAAGTGTGTCTTAGTAAAGGACTTGATTTGTGATATATGTTTTTATATATGCATATTGATTTTTGACACGCACATATAGAGTATATGGTTGCACTCATTATTATCTATACACACTTATACAGTGTGCAAACATGTACATACATATCTTTATGATGATCAGATTATTGCAAATTGTCTTCATTACAGTTATTAAGTCCAGTCTCCTTGCTCTGAGCTATCTTGCGGTTTATCTGCTTTAATGGGTAATTTTTTTTCCTGTAGTAGTAATTACTACAGTTCTGCTTCAGTGCCCTTGTGGACAGAATACTTCAGCTGTTTTTCTTTCTTTCTTTTTTTTTCTTATTGAAAAATATTGAAATAAGAACTGATCGCAGTTTACAATGAAAATTATTCTGCCATTCTTAAAATTGCTACCAAGTAAAACAATTGAATAAATTCTAAAACTTGTGCTCCTTTAGAGCAAACCATTGGGTCACATGGGAATTTCTCACACAGAAATTCTCTCTCATGTAATGTCTGCTACTCCCTTTTCCCCTTGATATTTGCCTTATGTATTACAAATTTATTCTAAATATTTTCTAAAAACAATTGTGTGTGTGTGTGTGTGTGTGTGTGTGTGTGTGTGTGTATGTGTGTGTGCACGCGTGCGCATGCGTACACTGCACAGTTGCCATGGCATTTGTAGGGTGGCCAGCTGGCATCTTTTAGGAGTGGGTTTTCTTCTTCTACTCTGTGGGTCCCAGGGCTTGAACCTAGGTCGTTAGGCTTGGCAGCAAGCCCCTTTACCCATCTCACCATCCCCTCTTTTCCTTTCTGTCTAGTAATCTTTGATTTCAAAATGCTTTGGGTTTAGTGCTCAGATCTGGATATGCATTTCTTGTACGACAGGAAATAACCTGCCTTCTGTTTCCAAAAGAGTTTTAATATCTTCTTTAATTCCTGGCTAATCATTTTCCAGTTGTAGATGTCTTTTATAAACCTCCCCTGATACTATTGATGAATTTACACACTCCAAATTCTTCCAGTTTGCACCTGACTTATTTAAAGCATCATGATAGAGTTAAGAGTTCTTCATTTCTTTCTACGTTTACTTAGCAGGTACACCCATGGCACTCGACAATAATTTCTAAATCAAAGAATCTCTGAAAAATAGGATATACATATTGTATACAAATACTTACTTCTGTATACTCATGGAGTCCAGAGCAGATACAGCCAGTGAATATCCACATACCATAGCCTCCTTGGAAACTGATACACAAAACTATGCTTTGATACCTCTCACAGTCCTGGGGCATATTGAGCAAGGTAAAGAATCTGACCAATTGTGCTAATAACATTCATGAGAGATTTCGATTAGCTCAGAGTAGGAATCTCTCTCTCTGTGTCTCTGTGTCTCTGTGTCTCTCTGTGTCTCTGTCTCTGTCTCTGTCTCTCTCTCTCTGTCTCTCTGTCTCTCGCTCCTGTTTTGTTTTCTCACAGTCATGGCTGTCCTGGAACTCACATTGTAGACAACGCTGACCCGGAATTCAGAGATTCACCTGCCTCTGCTTCCTGAGTGCTGGGATTAAAGGCATGCACCATTACTGCCTGGTTTTAAAGTAGAGATTTCTTGACCATGACTTTTTTCTTTAGATATAATTAAAACTACTTGTTAGGAAAGTAGAAATTTCTCAAGATATTTTTTTCAAACCCATGTGTATCTGGCATTATTAAATGTATTTTCATAAACAATCATGGTATTTCAGTCAGGACATATAATGTCCTGGGTATATAATTGGCACATAATTGTCAACAATATCCAAGCTCTTTTAACCTCCCTTGTATGGCCTACCAAACTGAGAAAGCCAATACACAAATCCAATGAAATCCTCATGTGATTCAGGGGACACTTGAGTGGAGTCTATAGTTCATGTTATTTAAGAGCTTTTCATAAGCCAGGTCTCACTTTTGAGAAATAATATAAATATATATATATAATATATATATATATAAGATATATATATAATATATAATAAATATAAATAATATAAAAATGACGGAATTTACCAATGTGAAAAAATTGTGGAATTATTTGGAACTACAGAATTTTTTGACTACTTGAAACTCCTACCCACCACGTTTCTTGGTCTCTCAAGGGAATCGAGAGTATTCAACTCTACGTTTATGTTTCTTCTTCTCCTTCTTCTTCTTCTTCTTCTTCTTCTTCTTCTTCTTCTTCTTCTTCTTCTTCTTCTTCTTCTTCTTCTTCTTCTTCTTCTCCTCCTCCTCCTCCTCCTCCTCCTCCTCCTCCTCCTCCTCCTCCTCCTCCTCCTCCTCCTTCTCTCTCTCTCTCTCTCTCTCTCTCTCTCTCTCTCTCTCTCTCTGAATGTGTGTGTGTGTTGGGATCCTCAGAAGTGACTTAGAAAGACAGTCTTATCACTGTCCAAGTCCCAGGGGTGGGGTAGTCACCTCGACTGTATTCCTTCGCTGTGAGGATCCTGTTACAGAGGGATACTTTCATATTGATTGTCTCCTGTTTTCCATCCTCTGGGTTTAACAATTTCAAATATATATGATGGTTCATTATGGATTCCATCTACTACCATCTTTCCCTGGCCCCTTTGAATCAGCTGCCAGGTGTTCCTATGGTAGCCATTCCTAACCAAAGTTGATGGTCTATGGTCTCATTCAACCTGGAATTTGAGAGGAAATGCTTGTCCAAACATCCCACATTGGCTGCACTGTCCTTTCAGAGAGGAATTCAAGGGGACAAGGAAGTGTGAAGGGCATTGGAGAACGGCAGGGCTGAGTATGGTCCGTCCAAATTAATCATAATCTTATATCAGAGAAATGAGAACCTATAAACTGGGCCATGGTCACTTGCATGCTGGGAACTGGAGCAAAGAGGGGACTACCCATGTAAAAGTAACCATGGCTCCCTGCCTTGTGGATGGCAGTTCTACTCCTGCCATGACTGTTGCTCCCTTGTAGAAGACCCAATAAACTTCTATTTTTCTACTTATACATGTAAAAAACGAGCAGCAGAAACTTTTATTGTTTTCTTTCCCTAGTGTAGAGACTTAGAGAATAAACTAAGTGATCTTCAGCAGATTTATACTAACATGCACAGATAACTTTTCCTTGGCATTCTGTATACTTCCATTAATAAATCAGTACTATGCCCACAGAAACTATTACTTTTGTATTACAAAAGCTATTAACTGTAATAAAAATTAAAGATGTCCTAGTGGGACCATGATAATTTTTCAAGCATAGTTGCTGTATGTATGATAAGCAAGTGTCTTAGTAATCAGTGCTGTGAAGAGACTCCCATGACTACAGTAATGCTTGTAAAAGAAAGCATTTAATTGTTGCTTGCTTACAGATATAGAGGTTTAGTCCTTTGTCATAATGTCAGGAAGCATGGTGGCATGCTGTTAGACTTGGTGCTGGGGGAGCTGAGAGTTCTATATCTGGGTCTGCTTGTATCAGTCAGAGAGAGAGAGAGAAAGAGAGAGAGAGAGAGAGAGAGAGAGAGAGAGAGAGAGAGAGAACCTTGATTGAGAACTTGAAACCTCAAAACCTACCCCAAAGCCTACCCCTAGTGATACACTTCCTCCAACAAGGCCACACCTTCTAATCCATTTCAAGTAGTTCCATTCCCTAATGACCAAACGTTCAAATCTGTGAGCCGATGGGGTCCATTCCTATTTGAACCACTCAAGCAATTGAGAATTATGTTTTTATCGCAAACATGACCATTTTAATTGATCAGCTTGAAATGTAAACAATGGAATTGAATAAATATATGATAGGTGATAAATTTCCCCCAACTGTTAGTTTTCCTATTCATATTCACTAATAAGAGCAGTGGCAATTGTGCATCACTGAAAGAATTTGAAACATACTGTTATAAGCAGAGTTTTATCTATCTTCCTCTTTGATTTGCTTAGCCAAAAAATTAGAATTAATTTTCATTTTCTTGGTATATGAACACTCTTATTAGGGAGACAGAGTCCAGAAATCTCATATGTGACAGAGAAGAATTAAAGGTTGAATTAACAATCATCTGGGCATAAATCAAGTCTCTTGCTTGGGAGACTCAGTGGCAGAGTTTTAAGCTGCCTTTGTATCCCTGGCTAAGATGTTAATCCTAGGACATTGATAACTCCAGAAGTGAAAGCAGGGAAGGCATTTTTATTATCCAAGATGCAATTTTTGATTTGAATTGGGATGTCTTATCGCACTCAAGAACTTGTGTTTGAATTTAACCTTTAGTTCTTCTTTCTGTGCTTTTCTATACCAGATGAGACTCAGGCTAGGTTTTACAAGCTTTTAATTAATTTATCAATTCGTTCATTCATTCATTCATTCATTCATTCATTCATTCATTCATTCAGTATGTGTACACATTCAGTATGTGTACATATGTATGTCACAGCACTGGGTAAATGTTGGAGAATAGCTTTTGGAAGTCAGTTCTCTCCTTCCACAATGTGGATCCTGGTGGGGGGTGGTCCAAGAAAGGTCTTTATGCCGGGCGACAGGCACCTTTACCATCTCTTTGATTCTCAGGTCATTTTTACATGCTCCTGTAAACCTAGTGATTGCTTGAGTCATTTATGCTTTCAAAAGAGTCACCCAGACTAGGCTACAGGAAAGCAGAAATCTAAACAATTTAAAATTCAATTATTTCAAAATTCTCAGATGAAAAAGATTCTGTTGGATATAATATACAGTTTTCAGTGTTCTTATTCTAACTCCCATTTTGTAGGGGCACTTTGTACTTACTTTGGGGAAACATTTCATCTTCTATGTGAGTCATGAGAGGTTTGTTATTATTTTCTATTTTTAAGAATCAATAAGGACAGACTTCTTTCCAGACAGAATCATGAGTGTGAACACCATCGTCACTATGTCACAGCATACATCCTGTCTTGAGTCTATTTCACGAACTGGGAAATCTAACAAAGAGAAATAACAACAACAATACAAGTAGCTACCAATTTTTTTACTACCCTGTTTTTTCCCAATATAGTAGTTGTTTACTTTTTGATTATTTGTAAGATCTAGATATACCATAAATTGCTGTATGCATTTGCTTTTACAGGTCATATTTCTTTTCACTCAAGGAACAATTGTTAAATGAGTATTTTCTTTATAATCTGTAGGACATGAGATTGAATAAATATGCTTTCTTTAAAAATCAATCCATAGATCCTCCTTACAGCATGTGTCTTCAAAAGAAGTAAAAACAGCAGAAGGGAGATCTATACTGTTGCACTAGCTCTCATACTATTGAAGGGCTGACATACAGATCTCATACTATTGAAGGGCTGACATACAGATCTCATACTATTGAAGGGCTGACATACAGATCTCATACTATTGAAGGGCTGACATACAGATCTCATACTATTGAAGGGCTGACATACAGGTCTCATACTATTGAAGGGCTGACATACAGATCTCATACTATTGAAGGGATGACATACAGGGTGAAGTGAGTGAGTCTAAGCAGAGAAAGGAGGTGCAGTGAACGTACACAGTGGGATCCTCTTCAGCGTGAGAAAGTAAAAGCTTTCATTTGTGGCCATGTGCATGAAACTGGAGACACCACGCTAAATGAAATAAGTCAGGTAGAGAAAGGCAAATGCTCCATGTTCTCCCTCGTGATGGGAAGCACAACTTTGGTCTGATAGAATTACCGAATCCAGCAGTGACTCCTCAGAGTGAGCGAGTGGGAAGACAGGACTAGACAGATGTTATGTAGTATGTTGTAACATGAACTAGAAAAATAAGAATATACTGTAATTCTATCCAGCCTAGACGTTTGACTGTGATTCAATATCTGTTTTGAAGTAATTTGCACAGAGAAATTCTCAATATAAATAAATGCTATTTTCTCTGGTTTGAAAATTATACATGATAACACACAGTGAATTACCATACCACTCACCATCAATAGGCATGTATAATTATTATTCGTTTACTAAAATCTAACTGAAGGATCCAAAAGAATAGAGTGCAGAAACAAGCAAGAACACAAGCACAAGTGGACCATTCTAAAATGTCAAATCCTGTGTGGGTGGGAGTAAAAAACCCACCAGAACACACAGCACAGCATTACCTTATATGTAGCGATGAACTGGCTGTGTCTCCAACTACTTTTTTATTTATTAAAAGCGGTACTTACTAGATGCTGTCAGGCCCTGCACTAAGCATTAACCTCATGATGATGAGTAAGTGAAACTGGGGACATTCTGAAAGAAAACATATCCCTTCATTTAAAAGAGTTGACTCACATCTCTAAGTATATAAAACAGCTGAACGTTAAGTGGAAACAAAAAAAACCCCAGTAAAGCAATGGAATGCAGTATGCAAAAATGTATATCAGTTATGTTGTGCTCCTTAACCTGAAATTAGCACCACGGTTTAACAGCAGTGGACACATGACTCATTAGGACCAAGAGAAGCTATAATTTTAAAAGAAGCATGATATTTAGGTGACAATTTAAAAGGCATTAAATTACTGTGTTCAGCCTTGCATTTCAAAATCATTAAAAGGGGAAGCTAAACATTTCTAAAAAACGATGTTGCTCCATCTTTCTTGTTTGGAACAACTTTTAATTGTACTATGTTAGTGATTTAAATTAAATTGCATTTATTAATGGTTGTATCAGTAAAATCTTTTATAGACCAGTGAAAGCTGTCTGTCATTGCCCTTTGTCTTCCCCGGCTTGGAGACTTTTACTTTGTTACAAGGACTTAGTAATAATCACAAGTTATTTAAAATGAATTATTTGACTGTGATACTTGACAAAGGAAATTTTGATAGCTGATTACATTTATTCAGAATGTTGGTTGAGGGTTTGTACAGTGCCCACATTTAAAATGGGTTCCTGAGACAGCCAATGATTCAGAGGGAGGAGTTATTTGTCCGGTGGTTCTCTAGGAGAGGCAGGAAGGCAGGAGAAGAATTGGTTATGTGGATACAGGCTATCTTGTGTGGTTGTGCTCTAGAAAGCCTGTTCACACTTTATATGTGTGCCACGTACTTGGGATGAACTAGGTCAAGTGGACAAAACTTTCTACAACCCTTGAACACATTGTGACAGAAGCCAGTGGCTGCTGCTTCTACTTCTATGGTTTCCCAAGATATCTCATCAGGCCAGGGCTTGCTGCAAAGAGGCTTTGGTTTTATGCTCATCAGATGTGATGGACCCTGTCTGGACCAGAGTGCCTCTTCTGTCAGGATCCACACATGAACACTTTTGCCTGGGAAGTACATTACATACAAGCATTGAGTGTCAGCAGGAATCAGGGATGAGGTTTAGTTATGATGCCCTCTCTATGCTACAGAGAAGGTCCCCATGCCCCGCAGGAGAGACCAATGGTAAGGCCTGAAGGACAGCCATGCAACCAAGAAATTAGAACTAGGAAGATGATATCAAAATTGAAGTGGGAAGGGGACAAGAAGAGTGTCATACAGGTCTTCATTTTCTAATGCCACCATGCTTTTGAGGTGGATGAGAACTCAATGAGTCTTTCCAAACTCATTACAAAAATGATAGATTTGGGTTAAGAGCACATTAAACTCCTTTCTCTTCTTGAAGTTGTAGTTTTGACCATTCCTGTAGCACACAATCAGCTTTTCAATTTGTCACTAACGGTTTTGTCTACATCTATGTCTACTATGCTTATATTTCTACATCTGTGTTCATTGCTTCTTTAGAGGTAGGATAAAGAACATGCGTTCGTAGGAGCACAATTAGGCTTCGTTTTGGACAGAGAGGATGGAAAATATTTTCTGTGTTGTTTAGGCAGAAGGCATGCTTCTTTGAACCATTTGGCAATGAAGACATAGGCTAGAAAACAAATCTGAAATAATGTCTACAGTTATGCCTAATAAATGAAGAAAACTTTATATATATATTTTAGGAGACATCTGTGGTTCCTTGGTATTTTGTTGACATCTGCATTGTATAAAATGCTATTTATATTTTGTAATTGCATGAAAGAAGAGCATAATCTATAAATCCACTTTAAAAATGTATAGTTTCCTGTATATTCACAAGAACAGTTGTCAAGAAGCAAACACAGTGGTAATTCGTTGGGTGAGGAAAGGTAGAAACCACTCTTGTGGTTGGTATTATGAATTTTGTAGTACGATATAATTTTAGTAATCTGCAAATATATGATTTGGTAGCTTTAAATACACTCATGATGTTTTCATATTATTAGAATTTGGAAACTTTTGGTTATACATAACTGTTGTCTTCAATCAAAATCTCATGTGTTCATTTACTGGTGAAAGGAGTAGACAGTGAAACGAGATTAAAAACCAAAACAGATACAAGTGGAAGAGTCAAGAATAAACAATGTTGATTAAAGTTCAAGTAGAAGTTTTTGTTTTGTTTTATACCAGCACTGTGAATTTTTATGTTTTTATATTGGTTTTATGAAGTCATAAAATACCA
This sequence comes from Uromys caudimaculatus, assembly GCA_028551405.1. Classification (NCBI taxonomy): domain Eukaryota; kingdom Metazoa; phylum Chordata; class Mammalia; order Rodentia; family Muridae; genus Uromys; species Uromys caudimaculatus. The sequence goes on from CM052705.1 coordinate 4,809,383, forward strand.
TCCTAAAACCAGATGGAGGGAAAAGCAATTACATGTTCTAGAGATGAATGCTTTTTTGAAATTGATATTTCTTCACTTTTATGACCAAGGTCTTGGTAGAAAACTGTTGCGATAATGTTTCAGAAATATGACATGGTTAGGAGGACACTTCATTGTTGTACCAAAAACCTATGTTAGCCATTCAGGGCTTTGACTAGATCATATACTAGCGACCACCTAGTCTGAATTTGTCACTTTATAGCCAAGGAAAAAGAGGCCTATAAGGATTTATCTTTTCCCCTACCTAGAACATGCTTTATTTCAGAAAGTATTCTACAGCAGTTTACCCAAATGTATAAAAGAAAGAAAGATCACATAAACTGGAAGAAGGTGAAACAGGCAAGCATTAAAAAAAAATAAAGAGTAGGATTATAAATACACAGTACTGGATCACAGGAGCACACTGCCTCAAGTCTGTGGTGTGGCCATGGTTAAACAGAGTATTCCATTGTGTAGATGTCCATTTTCGTTACCCATTCTTTAGTTGAGGGATACCTAAGTTGTTTCCACTTTTTGGCTATTACAAAAAAGCTGCTATGAATATAGTTGAGCAAGTGTCTTTATGGGATGTTGGAGCATCTTTAGGGTATATGCCCAGGAATGGTATAGCTGGGTCTTGAGGTAGAACCATTCCCAGTTTTCTGAGAAAATGCCAAATTGATTTTCAAAGTGGTTGTACAAGTTTGCGCTCCCACCAGTAAAGGGAAAGTGTTCCCCTTGCTGTTCCCCTTGCTCCACATTCTCACCAGCATATGCTATCTCTTGAGGTTTTGATCTTAGCCATTCTGATGGGTTTAAGATAGAACCTCAGAGATGTTTTAATTTGCATTTCCTTGATGACTAAGACCTTTGAACATTTCTTTAAGTGCTTCTTGGCAATTTAAGATTCCTTTGTTGAGAATTCTCTGTTTAGTTCTGTACCCCATTTTTAATTGGATTATTTGGGTTGCTGGCATCTAACTTCTTGAGTTCTTTATAAATTTTGAATATTAGCCCTCTGTCAGATGTAGGGTTGGTGAAGATTCTTTTCCAGTCTCTAGGCTGTGGATTTGTCTTTTTGACTGTATCCCTTGCCTTACAGAAGCTTTGCAGTTTCATGAGGCCTTGTTTATTGATTGTTGGTCTTAGAGCCTGAGCCACTGGTGTTCTGTTCAGGAAACTGTCACCTGTACCAATGTGTTTAAGAGTATTTCACACTTTCTCTTCTATGAGATTTAGTGTATCTGGTTTTATGTTGCGGTCCTTGATCCACTTGGATTTGAGTTTCATACAGGGTGATAAGTATGGAGCTACTCTCATTCTTCTATATGTAGACATCCAGTTAGTCCAGCACCATTTGTTGAAAATGTTTTAATTTTTTCATTGTGTGGTTTTGGCTTCTTTATCAAAAATCAAGTGTCCATAGGTATGTGGGTTTATTTTTGGGTCTTTGATTTGATTACATTGATCAATGTTTCTGTACCAATATCATGCAGTTTTTTAACCCTATTGCTCTGTAGTAGAGCTTGAGGTTAGGGATAGTGGTTCATCCTGAAGTTCTTTTATTGTTCAGGATTTTTGGCTATCTTGGGTTTTTATGTTTCTCCGTATGAAGTTGAGAATTGCTTTCTCAAGGTCTTTAAAAATTGTGTTGGAATATTGATGGGGATTGTATTGAACCTGTAGATTGCTTTTGGTAAGATGGCCATTTTTACTATAGGTAATTTTACCTATCCATGCACATGGGAGATATTTTCATCTTCTGACATCTTCTTTAATTTCTTTCTTCAGGGACTTGAAGTTCTTGTCAAACGGATATTTCATGTGCTTGGTTAGAGTTACACCGAGATATTTTATATTATTTATGGCTATTGTAAAGGGTCTTGTTTTCCTAATTTCTTTCTCAGCCCATTTACCACTTGTGTAAAGGCGGGATACTGATTTCATTGAGTTAATTTTGTATCCAGCCACTTTGCTGAAGGTTAAACATCATAGTTTAACACAGCCCAGTGCGTACCTAGTGATAGGAAGGTCAGCAGGCTCCCAATTAATGGCTCATTTACTTCCATGTTTTAGTGGCTGCCTGGGACTTTCAAGTACATTGCTGTTCAGAATTGAGACAGAGTATCATCTAGCTAGCTAGAAAGTCATAACAATCCAAACACCGTACTGTGCTTTCTATTGAGTGCCCACTGCTTTGGCACCACCAGAAAGTTGAAAAGCTGTAACTCAATTATTGTATTGGGTACTGTCTATAACCAGGCATGAATGAGCCATTCTTGCTGGCCATGGTCTGGATTATTAACTCAGTTATAACAAGTTAAGAGTGGTAGAAATAATGAGACATGGGTTTCAAGATTGAATTATATAAGGATAAAAGCCCTGGCTTCTGTCTCAAGTGCTCACTCTTGCTGTTTTGTGTCTACCTGCTTCTATGCTTTTATTTTCATTTCTCTTGTACTTGGGAAAGAAGCTTCCACGTTGCCATCACCCCATGTGCCAAGGCCTACATGACAAGGTAGCCTCCAGCTAAAACCAACAAAGAGGGCACCTCCTTATGCCTGCTGCAGACCAGTGAATACATTTGGAAGTCAGTCTTTCAGGTACATCTTCAACTCTGGCCCACAGCTTGACAGGAACCTCACGAGAGAGCCTGTCCTTACACACCAGTTGCATCTGGATTTCTGACTCTCGGAAACCTCATAGTGTTAAGTCACTCATTTTTTATGCTACATTATGTAACTAATTCAAACATGCAAACAGAGACTGAGATTTCTTACCACTTAATAGCGTATAAGCTATAAAATACTGACCTTGTTTGAAAAAGTGACTAGCAATCATCCTGGCAATAACCAGATAACAGAGTCAACTATCTATTGGCGCCAGTTCTAGGTTGTGTGAATAGAAAAGCACAAGGATGAACAACTGCTGGTTCAAAAATGCTACATCTTAGGGATAGGGACACAAGTGTAATTTGTCATACTTCATTGTACTGAACAACTGCTTTAGAATAGGGAAGCATCATTGCCTGACTAACCATTGAGTGCTCTAAACAAAGGCCTAGCTTATCAGACTTTAGTGAGGGCCAATGGTGTGTCTAAGAGTCAAATTTTGTGGGTTTAGAGACAAATGGCCTCAGTCACTGTCCTTATGGAACTTATGGTAGGGCAGAGGTTTAGCATGAAGGAAAAGGGAACGAAGACTGAGGGAAGGACAAAGGTCATAATGATTTATGATAGTTGAAAATCATGAGTGAATTTCCGAAAGCTCTCATGAGAAGTCTCTGAGCTGTGACTTGCTTTCAAGTTTTAGATAATTTAATGTAGGAGTTAGGTAGTTAAGTTTTGGAGTTTTTAGGTAGGCATTGGTGGCCTAAGAAATTTCCAGGAACAATGAAAGAGATGGTTTGGCTACCTCGCCATGGCCATGTAGTGGGTCGTAAGGAAAGAAAATGTTGGAAAATGAGCTCACCATTTAGATTTGGTTATTTGGATAGACTGGCCCTAAGCCAACGTGTCAAATCAGTCAAACACAGTGATTCCGCCACACTCATTTTGCAAAATGATCAAGCAAGGTAGAAAACATTTTAGATTTTTAACAAGTAAAACTGTATATAATAAAAAATATTTTCACTATAAGATAATTAGTGAAAAAGACACCGTTCTTTGTACGAACTTTACAGATCAGAAAGCAGGTGAGGTGGACTTGAAGTACACACTACACAAAGCTCATCTCTTATGTTTCCCACTGAGTGCTTTCCTTCCTCAATGTTCCATGTTTTTCTAGCAGTTTCTTTTCCTTTGCAATCCCTCATATTTCACTAATATTTCTCTACTAGCATCTTTTTACCCTGCTGGACCTCACGGTTCCTCTATTGAGCCATCTGCAGACTCTTATGAGAGTCAATTGTGGTCATAGACATGACTTCTGCATTCTGAGGAACAGCACACTCATGGACATGTCTTAAGCTCTTTCTTTTCAGAAGTAGCAGGTTTTGATCAGCCACACGCTTCTGCTCAGAGGGCGTTAATATCTTAGAGGAAAATAGCCCAGAGCTCTTCACTTTCTGTAAATGCATCTCTTGTGTGTTTAACTATGGTCCATGAATAGAGAACTGACTTTTCAACATTCTAACACAGGTCACTTCACATTTATGTTTTGGGGATTATTTTAATGATAAATTGGTAAATGTTAGACCCTACTATAGTAAAGCTACTCACTTCAGAAATATGTCTTCAGTGTCTAATACCACCATACATTTGAGTAGCAAGGGAAATGGTGTGTACACCATGAGCTGAGGTGCTTCCATGTCACTGAGGATTTTTCTTTTAAAGGTCAAGTTAAGGGAAAATGCTATTTGAAAACATTTAAATAGATTGGCACATTAACTTGTTTATTTAAATGAGGGTAATTTTGTGTGTCACAACTATGTGTCAACTGTGTTATAATTCTGCAAAACAACTCATAAATCACAAAGGAGGTACCAGGAATAAAAGAACCATTGAAATAGTGGAAGTGGCAGCAAAGAATGCTGTTCTCCAAACAGATCTGAAAGATACAGCTTTTGGCAGCAATTATGTAGATGAGAAGTGCTTTTCATGGTAAATCCAAGCACAAGGAGTGTGGCTGCATACCTATTAAATAAAAGCACACAGAGACAAATGAAAAGAAAGCGTGCTTTATACCATGAATGTCATGATATTTACTGAAGGTAGGTTTTAAGGATTCACATGCATGTACAAATTACTTAAATGAGTAAAGGCTAGCAGGCCGGTGTGGTCCTTATTTCAAACTGTAATTCAGGTTGCTGACAATAGTGAAAGTAAGTTAATTTTAAACTTTTTGAGCATTATGAAGTTAAGACTTTCCAAAGATTCAGATAATTTCGAGCTGAGTTAGAATTTTCTAACGTTGATGTTTGGACAGCTTTTACTGTAGCAACAAACGTTTTAATATCACACTGTCATACAAGAACAAATATTTCTTTCGAACTCGGGCTGCAAGGCACTTGTAGGTCAGTTATGGTGCCTTGTATGGGCTCTTTTGGTTTATGCTCACATATCTCCCCTTTCCAGGGCCCTAGTTGAAGAAGTGGCATCTGCGTGACTCTGCTAGTCTCGTGGCATTGGTCAGTCCATGACAAAGTCATAGCCTAACTGTGTGGGCAGAACCATGCTGCTGCTGAAATGGTTTGGAGTCATGATTTTATTTTTAAATTTAGTTTTGAGATTATAATATAGTTATAACATTTCTTCCTTCCTGCTTCTCCATGTAAACCCTCTCTTATAACCCTATACACTCTCCTTCAAATTCATGACCTCTCTTTACACTGTCATTGCATGCACGTGTATGTGTTTTGTGTATGTATATATGTATATACATAAGTATTCCTAAACATAACCTGCTCATATAATGTCACTTGTATGTATGTTTTCAGGAATGACCATTTGGTACTGGTCAACCAATTGGTGTGCTCTTCCTTGAGGAAGACCATCTCTTCCTCACCCAGAATTCCCCAGTCATTTACAGTTCTTTGTGAAGGGTTGAGGTCTTGTGGGATTTCTCCATCAACTTTGGATTGTCCATTGGTGCTATTCTTGCTTAGCTCACATTTGGGTACTCATGTCAGTGAGGCTTTATGGGTAAAGATTCTGATTTTACTAGGAGATACAGTCCTGCTCAACAAGAGGGAAACATTCCTGGTACTAAAAACCTAGCTAACTACTTGGTTCTAGTGAAGTTGTATGGTCACTGGAGGAGAATCTACAGCTGCTAAATTAGAAACCAGCATAATAGCTAATGAAGTCTATAAACATTTGTACTTAAACACACGGATAAGTGGAGCCTTCACCCCATCAAGAAAATCTCTTTGTAACATACCAAGGCATGTTGGCTCCTAATTTTTTTGTCATAACAAGCAACAAGGCCATCCCCAAATTTACATGGTTAGAAACTCATTTATCATACTGAGAAGGGTCTCAAAAGTGGGGAGGAGATAAAAATGAAAAAAACAAAGACTACAATCCAATACTATTGACAAAAGGCAAATTTTAGCACTCTGAAATATCAAAGTATTAATTAAAAACTATTGTGAAGAGGACTGGGCAGATGATTCAGTCTGCACAGCGCTTGCTGTGATAGCACTGGACTGGCATCTGATACCAAACACCTGTGTGAAAAACCAAGTATGCAAGTGCACACTTGAAATCTCAGCCCTGGAAGTACCTGTAGCTCTCTGGTCAGGTAGCCTAGCCTAATTGACAAGCCTTGGGTCTTAGTTGACACCATATCTCAAAAAATAAGAGAAGTTTCTAAAGAGGGCCTGCTGAGGTTGGCCTTTGATCTCCACACCCAAGTGCATACATGTATGTCTATGCACCTGCACATGTTCTTGTGTCTCTCCTTTCTGGAGGTTTCTGCAAACCTTTCTTGGTTATCTTTCTTCCAGGTGACCTAAAATATAAGTCCCACCCTTGATGATTTGACTGTCTTACTGCAAAACTTTTCCAATTCTTTTTCCTGTACTTTCAAGGATTGCGTCAATAAATAACTGAAATGAGGTTCTCCAGACCTGAGCTCCAGAATGCTCTTCTACCTGCCTTCTGTTACCTTCATTTGATTGCTCTTTTTTGGTCTTTGGATTAAGATTGCCTCCAGAAAATTAATGTCAGTCAAAATGTTTCTCTCACTCCCAATTTCTCAATCATATCATTTTTGATCATTCTGACTCAGGCTTATGAATTATATTTGACTTCCTCTCCCTTGCAATTCCTACTAACCAAATGCTAAGATCTGTAGAGTGTTCTGACACCACCAGGTCTCTTGTAGCAATCCACTCATTTCCGATCATCTTCATTCTGCTTTACATCTTTGAGTCATCTTAGTTTTATATTCTTTCACATTATTATCTCTACTATAGCTTCTTTCTCATCTTCTGAGCCTCCATATCACAACTCATAGAATGGTCTAGTTAGTTTTCTGACTCTAAGCTGATCATGCATTTATCCTGAGATGATTTTTCACAGTATTTCCAACTCAAGTTTTTGAGGTTGTCTTCTAGAAGTCAGTGTTTGCTAAAGTTCCTGATAGAGTCGCTAACTAATACATAAACACATTCAGAATTTCTAACTTGGTGTCTTTTATTGACACCCCAGCCCTGGCCTCAGCCTCAGCTACCCATGTTTTAAAATTTCATTCTCAAAAGTTATCTCTTTCACAACTTGGCCTGATGACACTTAGTTTATATTTCTATCCAGCATTGATTTTTATTGTTTTCAGTTATTTGTAAGGTTATTTCTTCAATGACAGATTACTAATCTTCCTTCCACAGAGAAAGCACTACGTACAGGTGCCATTTACTATAGCATCTAATCCAGAACTCTGTACATCTGCCCCACTCTTGAAATGGGGAATAACACCTAGGGCCTTTTTCATACAAGGAAAACATTCCATTACTGAGCTCTATTCCAGTCCTCTCTAGAAAAACAATATTGTTGCTTCCAGAGCTTATATCAGAATATAGCCTCTCTGACATCTAGTAGACGCTTCTTAAATGCTAATTATAACTGCTTTTAGTTACTATGGTTTCAAGAAATGCTAGTAAAATATAGCCACATTTATTCAAACACAGTTTTACATAATTTCATATCTTTTCAATAAAATAGTCAATGAGAACACATTCTTGCTAAAGAATGATAAATGATTTGTTTTTTATTTATATGAAGAGTTATAATTTGTGTGTATGTATGGATGTGGGTGAATGGGAAGATATGTTGTTTTCACAAAGTTAATTTATGATTAGGATCTTTAGGCTTAGCGTGTCTAGCAAATAATTTTTCTGAAATAAATGATCTTTGAAAGTTGAAAAGTATGCAATAATTATTTCTCATCAGTTTATTCTTAGAAGATAAATACAAAAAGAAATGAATTATGTCTTTCTGCATTATGACTCTCAGCATCTCAATTACCTTGGTTTTCATTCTCTTAGAATAGGTACCTACTACATAATTGCCCTGCTTCATGTGAACTTAGAGAACTTTTCAAAAATAAGTCACAAATGAGTGGGTAGGTGTGAGAGGGTGGGCAGATCCACTGCTAATTTCAGTTTTTAAAACATAGACTTTAACTTCTAGCATTTGTTGTCAAATAATGATTAAATGTCTTGATTTTCAGAGACATTAACTTGTCAATGTGATTTGACTCAGTTAACAGAACTGGGAAGTAATGGGATGACTGGTGTCAGAAAAGGCAGTGAGCACATTTCTTCATGATTCTAAGTGATTGGACTCCCACATGGTTCATTAGAGTTGAACTTTTAATAAAGAAATATAAACATTTTTGAATTTCTGGTTAGAATTTCTTGCTATTCAACATTGAGAATATTTTGGCTGTTACTATAAGAATTGACTGTTGTGCTTTTCCGTTCCATCTTAAACCCTGCCATCAGGACAGTACTACAAAGGGTACATGCTCTTCACTTTTTGTGACCTCTAAAAAACACTTACCTAAGTTTTCTACATAAAGTTTTCCTTAGCGTAGTGATATCGTAAACTTTCTCAAACACAAGAGAAAGTCTTGTCTTATTCTTTAAAGTATTTCAGAAAAAGTAAGAAATTTAATTAGTTAATTAAAACAAGGATGTTTAAGTAGTTTACTGTCTTAGACATTCAGAATAGCTTGCCTTTCCACACCTCCAAGGCAATGTATCTTCAGATGTAAGGATTTTGATATTGTTACTTGTGTTGTAAAAGAGAAAATGTAAACTTAGATCATATTTACAATCGAATGCAAGTATGGTGATTACTCAGCCTAGTTCTTAACGAATCTTTGCCTATACTGAAATCATTAGAAGATCAAGCTTTGAATTTCTCATCTATTATAAGAGATGAGGACCAGATGGACTTTTTAAATTTAAAATTCTAAATTTCTTTAGCCCCAAATAAAATGTATTCTATGTGTGGGACCCATAGGTGGCAGTACCATGTAATAAAAGTAATGAAAGGGCTTGTCTACAGTAGGAAAAGCATGGAATTAAAGCTTATTTTTTATGGTGTTCAAGAGAAAAATGAGAAAGCAAAAGCAAAATGGCCATCATCATGTTTGTTTCATGACATTCTAGTTGCATGGAGTTTAGCTGTATAAGAGAGAGAAAAATTAAAGCCTGCTTATTTCTGTATAAACTACATTGGAAGAGAGAAAAATGATTCTGCTTACTTTTATATCAACAACATACTGAAAAATATGACATAGGCTTTTAAAAATATATGTGGAGACTTCAATTTTGATGCCAGAACGCTTGGATGTAAAAATGCACAGTTGAATAATGGACTTATTGATGGTAAAGTTGTAGTTATTTGCATGGTCCCCATAGTTTCATTTGTTAGAATGCCTTGTCTTCAGTGAAACTGTTTGGGAAGGATTTAGAGGTGTGGTAATGTTGGAGGAGGTGTGGCCTTGTTGGCAGATGAGTATCACTTGGGAGTAGACTTTGAGCTCTCAAAAGCCCATCCAGGCCCAGTGTGTCTCCCTCTGAGCTCTTCCCATGGATCAGATTGTAAGTTTCTCAGCTACTGCTCCACTGTCGTCCCTTTCTGCTTTCTGTCATGATGACAATGAACTATCCCTCTACATCTGTAAAGCAAGATCCCAATTAAATTCTTGCTTTCATAAGAGTATCCTTGGTCATGTTGTCTCTTCACAGAAATACTGTCATAGAAGAGTAACTATGCCACAAGTAAAATAACAAATCAGATTTAACTGACATTGGACTATGCAACTTTTAGGGAATTTTACCAGTTAAGATATAACATAACCTAAAGAAAAATTTGTCATACACATTTTTTTATTTCTATGCAGAACACTGCTTGCCTAAACTAAGAGAATATTTTCTCTTGAGTTGAAGAGCAAGTACCTCACTTTAACGAAGTGGTGATTGTCTACCCCATACTTTTTATAAATATTGCAGACTAGGTAGCTTTAGGAGATCTGGAGGCAGGTACTATCTTGGCATCAGAGACAAACTCTAATCAGAGTACATTATATTAAAAAAATCTATTTTCAATTAAAAAGCTAGATTGGTAAAGTTAAGATTTGTTTCATTTATTGTGAATTGGGTATTGAGAAAGTTAAATTGGGAGTTAGAAAGATGCCTCAGCAGTTAAAAGTGCTTGTTGCTCTTTCAGAGAATGAGAATTCTGTTTCTAGTACCTACTTTGATTGGATGGCTCACAACTGTCTGTAACACCAGCTCCAGAGATATGATGTTCTGTCCTTGCTACTCCAGGCACTTGTATACATGTGCACATATGTATATGCATATGCATACACACACACACTACAAGACATATACATAAATAAAATAATAGAAAATAAAATTGAGGTTTTACGATGATAGAGAGTTACTGTTTTTTGGAGGGTGGCCACTAGTAGGATTCCTCTCTGCCAGTGGATGTCCCATACCCATGCACGTAGGGACAGCACTAACTAGACTTAGTAGGCTATGCACGTAAAGCAGAGATATGAAGTTGAAAAGGAAATGTGATAAGAGGAGTAGATATGATCATATAGTAATATATGGAAATGCACTTAAAATCAACTCATATATAAATATGTAAAATTAGAAGAAGTTTTTATTTCAAAATACTTTATAAGGAAATTCCTCATATTGTAACATTATCATTACCATGAGTAAGATGAACTAATAGTCAAAAAGCAGTTACTTATTAGCAAGAGTCATACAACCCAAATATTCAGTACTGATGACCAGAGATGGTGATGATCTTTCTATATATGAGAAAACCAAGGGCTTTAGAAGCCACAGACAACTCCATCTAAGTTTATAAGGTTAATTATTCAACAACGTATGAAAACCCCCACAAATCTCAAATAGCTACTGGAATATGTACAATAGAGAAGTTACCTCCTAAATATAATGGTATCATGATTTTATTAATGTCCATAGTACAGCATGGATAATCAGATATATATTTGCTATCTAATACATATAAATAATGTTATCTCTATATAACTTAGAAGTAGCTTTCTTGTCTGAAGTCTCATTATCTAGATCAGGGTGTCAGACTCTTCAGCATGAGACTCTTTTTTATACATCTTGGGTTCCTGCAAAGCCCTAGATCCTAAGTACTCAGTAATTATTGGCTAATTAAGAGTGAGGCATTTCTCAAGAAAAGAGCATTTTCCAGACACAACAGAGCAGGTGCACATATTAACTCATAGAAAATTTAACAGCACACACATATCTGCAAATGTTCATTCAAGCTAAACAAGGCCCCAGCATGGAGAAGGAGATAGAGAAACAAAGTCCTATCACTAGACATGAGGCTATTTATAGTTGATTGCTGGTGGGAGAGGGAAAATCAGTTTTCTTCAGTGGACTGACCCTGGGTATATCAGCGTGCTCCATGCAGAGGAGCAGTGGTTAGCACATAGGGTCCATGTTTTACTTTTTTCTTTTCTGTAGTTTTCCTTGCTTTGTTTTTGATTTTTAAGGAAGAAAAAGAACATGAATTTGGATGAATAGGGGGAAGGAGGATCTGGGAGATCTCCCATTGTATGACATTTTCAAAAAATAAATGCAGATATAAAAATGACAGAAGAATGAGGCATGTACTGGCTAGTTTTGTGTGTCAACTTGACAGAAGCTGAAGTTATCACAGAGAAAGGAGTTTCAGTTGAGAAAATGCCTCCATGAGATCCAGCTGTAAGGCATTTTCTCAATTAGTGATCAAGGGGGAGGGCCCCTTGTGTGTGGTACCATCTGTGGGCTGGTAGTCTTGGGTTCTATAAGAAAGCAGGCTGAGCAAGCCAGGGGAAGCAAGCCAGTAAGAAACATCCCTCCATGGCCTATGCATCAGCTCCTGCTCCTTGACCTGCTTGAGTTCCAGTTCTGACTTCCTTTCGTGATGAACAGCACCATGGAAGTGTAAGCTGAATAAACCCTTTCCTCCTCAACTTGCTTCTTGTCATGATGTTTGTGTAGGAATAGAAACTCTGAAGACAAGGCAGTTCTCAAATTTTCTACTTTGAAATAATTTTATCTTTTAAGGAACATTTCCTATTAGCCTTTCCACATTAGTTCTAGTCTTTGTAAGAAAATGCATAACTTTAAATAAAAATCAAACAGTTTTCACTCAGCGCTCTTTATTTCCATATTTTAATTTCTTAAAAATAAAATTGATATGTCTCACTTTTACTTGAGGTAGTTCTTTCTGTATTATTATGATAAAGTTTTAGTACCTTAACAAGGCATTTTCATTTTATTTTTAATCTATCTATCTATCTATCTATCTATCTATCTATCTATCTATCTATCTA
>CM052705.1:4822233-4868118 GCA_028551405.1 Uromys caudimaculatus
TTTCCGGCCGTCGCCGGAAGCTGCTGGCGGTCAGTCTCTGTGGCCTGGTGAGCTGTGGGGCGTGTCTTTGGCCCTCTGCTGGGTCTTGCAATCTCCGGCGAGGGATCTTTGTCCCGGCGCTGATTAGCTGTGGGGCCCTGTCACCATTGTTTTGTTAATCAGCCTGATGCATAATGTTCTGGGGGAAATTGTAGAATATTGATCATTCTTGAACTCTAGCTATCTCTTGTCTTCATATTATTTTTTTAGTAATTAAAAACTTAAATTAGTATATGCAACATTATTCTGACATTTTCGAAGCAAGTGCACTTTGCCCACCACTCTGTTCCTTACATACCCCATTTTATTGTGTCTTTGTCTCCTCTCTAGTTTTATAGGCCTTATCTGCATTGAAAATAATGCACATTCATCCCATTTTAAGTTTATGATAAACAAGGAACTCATGCAGATATAACAAGGGTGAGGTTGTTTGAATTACTAGATGCTGTCGCTATTGGGAATTTTTGCTGTCAGATACTTGATTAGGCAGGTAGTGCTTTGTCCTTAGTCCTAAAGGGACAAGGCATCACAGAAAGGGACTTGGTGGCTACTGCACTTCAAATTTTAAATGTTGCCCCAAAGATCATATGCTAAAGGTTTGCACACTGGGGATGTGGTACTTGAGGTCAGGGACATTAGGACAATTGGGGGGTGGCACCGAGAGAAAAGAAGTTAGGTGGTTTGGCGAGTGCTTTTGTATGGGACATCAGAACCTTGGTCACATTAGTTTTATTTATTTTTTAACACATCTGGGAAGAGGGAATCGTAGGATGGCATATGGCATGTCAGTAGGGGCACTTTTTGTAATTGATTGCTGATTGGTGTAGGAGGGCCCAGCCCACTGTGGTAGGTCCAGGCTGTATAAGAAAGTAGTTGAACAGGAGCCCAGAAGCAAGCCAGTGTGTGGCATTTCTCCACAGTCAGTCTCTGCTTCAGTTCTAGCTCAGAGTTCCTGCCCTTATTTTCCTTGATGATGATAACTGTTAAGCTCAATAAAACCCCAAGTTACTTTTGTCAGTGTTTTATAAAAGCCACAAAGGAACAGTCTAGAACCGACCCCGTTGCTTCCCCCTCTCTCTGTATTTCCTGGCTACCCTGTGAGCAGTTTTTTACCATGTGTACTTGCTGGGATGTATTGTATAACCACAGGCTCTAATCCCAAGCTGAGGGACTATGAGCCAAGAGAAACATTCTGTCCTTTACACTGCAACAGAAATTCAACCAGCTAGTAGCTATGCCAGTCATGATCTCAGCAGGAAGGAGACAGAACAGTCAAATTAGGAGAACCTGAGAGGGGATTAATGTCCTAAAACAAGAAACGACTGATGAATTAAGGATTCAGAGATGTGACTGCTGGGTTGGTTAGGGTGAGAAGGAACCATAGGGGGAAGAATCATACAAGGACCGGAAGGGGAGCACCAATCTATGCTTAAGAGACAGCCAGGCCCCAGTGAGTCTAAGGGAGGTGGTGGTGGCAGTTATATAAACCCTCATTTGTGTGCTGTTCTTTCTTTTCCCCAGATCTCTTTCTGGGATCTGCTATTGGCTGGTAGATTTAATGCAAACATGTCAGCTATAGATCGGCACATGGGAGCAAGGTCAAGAATAGACAACAGGTCTGCAGTGCAACGGGATGTTTTGGCACTGAGCCCTCAAGTCTAGGTTCAGATTCTGATTGTACTACTTAGTAACTTTAAAACAAATCTTGCACCAGAACCTCAGTCTTCTACCCATCAGGATTTTTTAGCAGAATTAAATTTGTAATATAAACATCAATGTGGCTGGTATGTCACATGGTGCAGAGACATCCAAGGGACACTCATTGAAAGTTGTTTGAATGAAACACTACTGAAATAACTTATAAAAGTCTGGTGAGTGTAAGGCATGGTCTCCTCTCAATTCATGTACCCTATATAAAATTTTGATGTGTGTTCATCTGAAAATACACTGACCTATGATAATTGCATAATCTCAGAAGGGCAATATGCACAAAACCTAAAGTAGTAACTAACACCACTGTTTGTTGTATTCTGAGCTGTTAAACTGAAATTTGCAACTCTTTGATGAGTAAGCATTTTCCACTTTTCTTTTTGTTTTTGAGCCAAAACATGGAAGTCTAAGAATCTCTTAAACCTCATAGAAATTAGATCTGGAACTGGTCCACAGAAATTGTCCACTTAAGCTTCTTATTTTGTAGCTGAGAACACTGATGCCCAGATAAGTGAACTGATAAAGCTAAGGACCTTGCTGGCAGCAGAGGTCTAGCTGTAGATCCACGAGCTCTTGCCTCAGTGCGAGCCTCCGTGTTCTAGACAGTGATTAATAACACCCGAGAGCAGAACTGCTCAAAAGTTCTATTCCTTGTAAATCAGCATGAAACCTGCTCTTAGGGTAGAGGTAAATTGTGAATTCAATCATCATTCAGATTCCAGAGAGAGAGAGAGAGAGAGAGAGAGAGAGAGAGAGAGAGAGGAGATTAAAGCAAAGAATTATAGTTTTATAATGCAGAAAAGCACCTCTCGCTATAAGTGGTCATCCTTAGCTGTCTGTTTAGGACACAAACTTTCTTGAGACCTTCTAAAATAAATTGCATATACTTCCAGACAATAAAGTAGGAGGAAAGATGTAAATAGATACACCCATCTGATGTAAAAGATGGCTGCAGTCTTCAGAAGGCTAACAAACAAACAAACAAACAAACAAACAAACAAACAATCAACTGAATTCATTGATGTACTCCCTGATGTGAAAGAATTATTTTCCTTAACACTTCACATTAACTGGAAGAATAAAGCTGAGAAATTATGATTTTGAATATTACACAGGGTGTTATTTACTCTTACTAAAAGGCATGTGATGGCAGGAGTGGTAGGGCACCGGTAGAGAGTTTGTTTAGCAGTATGAGGACCTGGACTTCTTTCCCTGTTCTGGGGTAAAGAGAAAAAAAAAGATGACTATTTTAAGGAAAACGGAACATCATTTACCTGAGGAAAATAGATTTTTGTAGAAGTTTTTATTCATTTTATTCACGTTCACTATATCTCTTATTCCAGTAAATGATTTTATGGCCATGAAGTCATTTTGGGATTCTAAAGAGAAGAAACACATTGTTTAAGGGACCTCGGCTTTGCTGGTGCCCTCTTCTTCTATGTGTAGCCTTCGATGACCCTTGTTTAATTAGGACAAACACACTGTAAATACTATGGGAAGAAAAGCCAACATATGCCTCAGGGAATCAATCTCATATCATTCTTTCCAATTAACTTACTTTTTATTACCCCTCACTGATAGCCTTTGAGGTATATCAATTAACATGAAATTTGGAGCCAGAAGATTTCTGTACTTCTATGCTTCTAAAATGCAGTTTCTAAAATGACTGCTATGGATAGAATCAGTCATTGTTAAGATTATCATCCACCATGACAACTTGGAAGTCCTGAGGTGCTATGTAGCATAGTGAGTATGAGTCTGGAGACTTTGCAAAGCTTGCACTTGGGTTACCTCGGTGGTGCATAGGAAAAAGAGCAGGAGTTTCATGTGGAAGGTCAGTCTTGTCAATCATGGGTGCTTTACAGGCCCTGACACATAGTGATGGCTAAAACAATGGCGCCGTGTTTGTTAGTGTTCTTACTACTAAATGATTAACCTTATTACTCAGGAAGCATTTATTATGTTGTAGTGTCTTTGCTACATTTCCTCAGTCAATTCTCACCGCCATTTTGAACTTAGTACCAGTTTCATTTTATAGCAGAGGGGGCCAAAGTTCAGAACTTAAACTTACGAAGCGCACATCATATGAAGGTAGAGTTACAGTTCTAAAACTAGTCTGTTTGACTTCAAAACCCATCCTTTTTCATGGTGTAGTTTTAAATGCCAACTACTTTTCTGTATTTGTGGAGTATATCCTAAATTTACATCACCTTGGAAGACCATAGGATCTGTGAAGAGTATTAATCTCTACAGTTCTGTTGTGGAACTAGGCCAAGTTGTGTTTTTTAAAAATTGAGCATGACTTTTATTACCTTTTGAAATTTTTTCAAAAAAAGAAATAGAATCTTTAGGCTGATATTGATAACTCCCTGTCCACCCAAAGATAGGAAGAATATATATTCCTCTACTTAGCAAGAATTGTCCACTCCCTGGTGTGTATTCTGCTAGCCACCTTCTGAAGACTGTCTAATGCAATTATTTGTTCTTTATTTGTCATAAAATCTTTCCATCTCACAATATTCCCATCAAATAAACAAATATATTATTATTGGTAAAGTGTTCACTTCCTATTACCCGAGTGGCATGAAGCCTAGACTGTGGTTGATCAGTGAGGTTCACTTGGTGTGTTTGATGATAGTAAAAAAGAACAGGGGTGTACAAATGAGAAATATTAAAGTGAGAAGCTCTGCAGGGAAGAAAGCCAATATTGGTTGGAAGTCTTTGCACTCAGTGTTCTTCCATTTTAACCTGTAAGTGATAATGGGCATCATTTGTGTGCTGTTTCCGGCCAAATTTCAGTCCTGAATTCTTGATTTTTGTGAAATGTGATTCATTCTCTCTCTCTCTCTCTCTCTCTCTCTCTCTCTCTCTCTCTCTCTCTCTCTCTTTTTCTCTCCTTCCTTCCCTCTTCCTCCTCCTCTTCTTCTTTCTGAAAGAAATAAACAATAATAAAAGTGTTTCCAAACTTCAAAAAATTTACAATTCATTCCTTGGCCAATGAATAATTAGAAGGTAGTAATTAAAAAAAATTCAAATTTCAGACTGTTTGAACTACAAATAAATTCTACTTACAGAATCTAAAGATCTTTTATGGACATTCCCCAGAAACCTTATACAATTTCTTTTGGGAAAAATTTTGAACAAAATACATATGCTAAATTATGTTAGGCATTGGTGGACTGGAGATATGACACATTTCCATTCTCAGTTCATCTTTTACTTCACTATTCAGCTTCTTCATATCATTTTTATTCAGTCATTGCTGCTTTTTGGGATGCCCATAATGAAATAAAAATCTGGAGTACAAATTGGTGGTAATTTTTGTTTTCTAATTCTATTTCTAAGAGATTTTCATAGAATCAGAAGAGGTAAAATTTGATGATTTGATGCAAACTCAGTTTTTTTGTTTACGCAAAACACTTAAAACCATGGTTTTTAATATGAGAAACTTTAAGGGATCTCTAAATGTTCACTGATAGTCAATGCTTTTTTTCTTTTTAAAAAATAATTAAATATGAGGACATCGTTTCTCTCTCCCTTCAAACACTTCCATTTTCCTTCCTTTCCACTTTTCAAACCCATAGCCTCCAATAATTAATTATTGTTGTTATATATATTCAAGTAGTACAGACAAGTATACAAATGCAATCTGATGAGTGTGTTTAGTGTTGCTTATATACCCATTTTTAGGGCTGGCCACTTGGGACTGGATAACCGTCTTAGGTATTCATTTCTGGGGAACACTAATTCTCTCTTAGCAGTTTTTAGTTGCTTATGACTCTTCAAATTTTTGAAATTAAAATATTGCAACATTTTATTTTTTCCCTTTTCTTGCCTACTCTTCTCATGTACCCCCAATATTATTGCATGCTCCCTTCCCCCCTTCAAATTCTTACATTTCTCACTCCTGGGCTCTTCTCTAATTGTTGTATGGTACACATTCGTTCCTACATATGTAAGTACAGTCTACTAATTTTATTTAATTTTACTTTTGTGTGTATGACTTCAGGGTTGGTAACTTGGTAAATTGTATAGCAATTGAGGAAGTGTTCCCTGCAAAAGACTACTTTCTCCTGTTTTCAGCATTTCTTAGTTGTCTATAGGGTTGGAGCCCTGTGAGATTCCCACTTCTATGTTAGCATGTCTGTTGGTGCCTATAAGCTATTCAAGGAAACTCTTAGTACTTGATCAGTGCAAAACTTTTATGTTTTAAATGTCAACTGCTGATTCAGCAGTGAGTTGCTTTTTGTAGGCAATTTAAAATGAATGCTTACAGATTATCATCTGAATACTTATTTGTAGATTCCACTTTTATTTTGATACAATTTGATTAGAAGCTCACATACAGTTTAGATGATCAAAACAGCTAATCCATAGACTGTGAACAAATCCTTTTTATTATGGCAGGAAGAGAATGTTTGATATAGAGGTACATAATTTTGAATTTAAAATCTCAACACAACAGTCTTTTAGACTTGCCACATTCACTTAGTTTCTAAATGATCTAAATTATATTTTCCCAGTAGTAATATTTTCTTGAGTGAAAGATGACTTGTGTGTTATACACTAGATACTCATTGTGGGTGAAAAATGTGGATTTTCCATTTATATTTTCTGGAGATCAGTAGCTCTCTGCTCAATAAGCACATGAGACCTCTGACTCCAATTTCATGTTTGCCATTTGCCATATACATTTTTTTTAACTTGATAGAAAGTTGGTGAGTTTCATTGTTTGGAGGCTTCTCCACCTCTGAGGCCAGAAGTCTCAATTCTTATTCATGAGCAGCACCTGTCTTGCATGTTAAGGCATCAACAGAGCCTGCAGCAGTATGGAAATCTCCTCCTGGCCTTAGTCATTGGTATATTTTACTATTGTCAGTTTTGAAAATGATTATGCAAGAACAGACCTGCAAACTGGGACAAGTAGAGGAAGTGGCAGCTGAGACAGCTTTTATTTATTTTTTCTCCTCTGCCAATGAAGAAGACTTGATACCATGGGAATGGGGTAAACACAGGATCCCTTTTCATTTGTGGCTTATATTTTTTAGAGAGCATATATAACACTCATTTATATGGATGCTAAAGCTCTAATTACATATACTTATTAACTATAATAACATTAGATATTACAGACATCTAATAGAGGCCAATAAAATTTGTCATCTGACTCCTTCTTTTAAGACTTTTTGTAGATGCTTAGCTGTAATGGTGACATCATGTATAATGATGTCATATGATGACTTCAAAGAAATCAATTTTTTTTTCTCTCTTCAGGTTAAGTTAAAGTTCTGGGGTATGAGCATTCTTTTGTCTACAATTATTATAATTTGTCCATTTGCTAATTTATGTGTTGATATTTTCTTTCATCTCAAGTATTACTTGTGATGCTTTGACACTCAATGAGGAAGTCTAGCATATCCTGTGAATAGTCTCTGTGAACCATGGGTCCCTTATTTTATCACCATGTACTGGATCTTTGTCATATTTGTGCTTGTGCATCATGTTTGGAGTCTGTATTTGGCAAAGTTAAAATTCCTCTTCATACTTTATTGACGAAGATAGTCAATGCAGGGCAGGTTTGTCTGTGGTAGCAAGAGTATGAGGCAGCAGCTGTTCAAAGCTTGTGGTCTTGTTTTAGAGAAGAATTACTTCTCCATGATCTTCAAAATAGTGGTCTAGATGGAAAGCAGAAACACAACTGTGTGAAGCATTTCAGATCCAAACCACCATAGTAGCAGAAACACTAATTGACTGTGATCCTTTCACAGGAATGATTCTTGTTTTAAAAAGATGCCTGGTGACTGGAACCAATTTGTACTCTTAGTAAAGTAGATGAAGGACATATTACTAAGCACTTAGTTCTTGCCAGAATCTCTGTTCATCTCTCAATTGTTATAGATTTATATATAATTATATTTGTTCAGGAGCATTGAACTTACAAGGAAAAGATCCCAGGTTAGCATGACGACCTTTGGAACCCCGGTCTGTGTTCACTACATGATTTTATTAATTTCAAGTAAAACTTCCTTCTAACCTTTATCATTTAAGAGGGAAATAATGATCTTAATATACCTTCTATTGTAAATCAGTCCATCCTTTGATGAGTGTAGTCAGAAATATTCTGCATCCTGTTGGCTGCTTTATGGAAGCAAATACTGGAAGTCTCATTTGAAATACTAGAATAATCAGTCTTTTTCTCTATTCAAGGTATTTTATGTAGTATAATTCCACATGGAAAGAAATTGCAAAAATACAAATTGGAAGGCAGTTAAAGCTTTATTCTGCCTGCAGCACTCAGCTGGAATCTATGTAGTATGGTTCCTTACTTTTGGATCAGAGTCTATGACTAATTGAGGACATCTCTGAAGAGAGAGTCTCAATGGTTTGGTGGCTTCGTGGTTCAGATAATCATTGAAATAGAATCACATTCAAATGCTCTTCTATAAAAATTCCCTAGAAGGCCACGGGGGAATTTATTCTAGCATTATTATGTAAGTATTGGCCCTTTCACAGAGAAGTCAGCATTTATCTCTCTCCTCACATTGTTAATTTTGCTTTCATGGGACAATTCTTGAATCATCATACAACAACTTAGAAAAGTAAACTTGAAGTCTCAAGAAGACTGACAGGGCTTTTCTTCTTACTGATGGCTGTCCACATACATGCAAACAATAATGGTTCACAGTGCAGGCTTTCTTCTTCAGGTGTAGCACACAGTGTATGTGCAAAATTGCTCCCTAACTAACCATGAAGGAAAGTGGATACATTTAGGAGGATTGTTTTTGGCTTAAAGAAAATCAGTTTTTTCAGTAAAATAATATTATTTTAATAGTCATGGTTTTTATATTGTATAGAATTTGTTTACTATTTAAAATTTAAAATGTCCTCAAGCCAATAAAACAAAACACCCATAGAGCAGGGCAAGCTTCTTTATTTATACACATGATCCCTGTATTAGCAGTAGGAAGGTCATGCAATGTTCAGGTGGTTGCTTTTCTGATTGTGATTTTGTTTACTTCAGTGAATATTTATTGCCTTTTTGCCATACATCAGGCCCATTGGGAGCACAATAAGAAATGGCATGTGGTACTTGTGGTCAAGGTTCTCATACCAACACAGACTCAGAACCAGGTAACACTGCAACATTGCTAGAATTGACAAGTATCAATAAAACCATGATGAAAATTACTTTGATTTGAATTTTTCTCTAGTGAAATATCAGGATATTTAGTCTATCTATCTATCTATCTATCTATCTATCTATCTATCTATCTATCTATCATCTATCTATCTACCTATCATCTATCTATCTTATCTAATCTATCATCTATCTAACTATATCTGTCTATCTGTCCATGTGTCTATCCATCTATCTACCCATCTATCATCCACCTATTATCTATTATCTATCTATCTATCTATCTATCTATCTATCTATCTATCTATCTATCAATTTATCTACTGTTTACTCTTTTAGGTGGATATAGTGATGTAAAGAATGCCCACTTGATAAAAGTAAAATAGATTAGACAGTCAGATATGTTTCTCATAAGGATGTTCTCAGCCTTTCTCACAAGTGCAAGTTTAAAAGCTTGCCATTTTTCAGCCTATATTAGTTGATGATTGACAGTATTTCCCTTGGGCCTCACAACAATTCTGGGACGGGGAGTTTATTAGTGAGAAATTTTAGTTATGAATAGCAGAACTCTACATTGAGTAACTCTAACTACAGATTCTCAGAGAGCTGAGAATTAGACACAAGGCTGTGTCCAAGTGACACAATGAAAATTCTTCCTTGGTTCATTGCCTAAATGAAATGAAGTATCAGGTCTGTCATCATATTACCAGCAGCACCAACTAAACTTCTGTTTCATGAATTCAATCATGCCACAAAATTCCTGGTCTGTTTCATAATAAATGGGAGCATATGACTGTAGAAACAGTTAGGATGCTTTCTTCTAGATAGTCCTTCTGCCATTTCGCTCATCTACTTAATGCATCTACCTAACTGCTGTGAGTTCTGCAGTCCTCAAACCATGACCTTCCCTGGGACAATGGGGCTTATGAATGGTTATTGGGGAATGGACTAGCCATTTGGAAGCTGCAAAGCTTTACACAGAGGGTTCGTATGGGGAATGACTATGGGCATGTAGTGGCAGTAGGGGGCAGGTTCTGATAGCTGGCATGCAAGAGGAGTAGAAAAGGAGGTTAAAGTATATGGAAAGGAATTTTTTATTTAGCTCCTTTGGAGTGGATATCTGTACTACCCTAAGACAGGCCTGATGATGCACTGAATAATCAAATAAAAATGACTACCATATCCTTAGACCAGAAATTGTGTTTGGAGGTTACTTCATTTAACAGAAAGGGCAACATAATTCAGGACCATCAGTATGATATTTAAAATATACAATTCTTGCTGTTTACAATATTAATGATTTCATTTTTCCAAAGAATTTTTTAGGAGTCATCTACATTTGTTCATTATCTGATGCTTTCTACCTAGTTTCATATGCTACACAGTGACTAAGGCAGCTTTTAAAAATGAAGAGAATGGTGTCTTCTGCAAGAAGACACCTTACAGGTCCTCTTCTGTTTGTTTTCCCTTCTCTATACAGTCAGAGCAGGTGAACATGACCTTGTTCCTCCCCAACCCCTTGAATCCCTTTTCCAGAGAAATCCCTTTTCCCTTGAAAGCTTTCACCAAACCTGTTTAGGGGACAAAGATGAAGAAAAATAAGAATAAACATATTAGTAGAAGAGTTGTCTACACTTAAAATCTTCACTGGAATTACTTCAAGTATTCTTCTCTTAATGATTATTGGTTCAGAGAGTGGTATCAATGAATTAGCTTGATCCTTCTGAATGTTATAGGAATATATGTCAACACAAAAAAGCACATGACTTTGTCAAAAGAAACCTTGGGGATTAAACTCATTCTCTAAACTAAACAAACTTCTAAGAATACAAGAAAAATACAATCAAGTGTGTTTTTTGGTGAAGATATTTTGAGGAACATGAAACATGAAGAAGCATTTTGCTATTTGTATTCATTGAGATTATATAATGATCATGAAATTTGCATGAATGTACCCCGATTTATGACACTGAGAGCTATTGAAGAACTAATGTAAAGGTTATTTTCATGATTTTCTATCTTTGGCAGTCCATTTTATCATTATTT
Source organism: Uromys caudimaculatus (assembly GCA_028551405.1). NCBI lineage: Eukaryota > Metazoa > Chordata > Mammalia > Rodentia > Muridae > Uromys > Uromys caudimaculatus. The sequence continues at coordinate 4,833,167 of CM052705.1, forward strand.
TAATTCATTTGATAGATTCTTGGTCACAGGTGTGATTCCTTAACTGAAATATTGTTCACTTGAAGAAACAAGGCCATTTAATGGCTTACTTTATGACAGTTTCTAGATATTTGGGTTGCAAGACTGGAAGTAGAATGATTGTGCACTTCTTTGTGGTTTTTGTAAGGATCTGGCTACATACATGATGCTCAAGAGATAATCTAAGCAACATTCAGTGCGTGTATTTAGGCAGCAAGTGTAGCATATTTTTACTTGAGCAAAACAGAGGGAGGTAAATATATGTGTAGTTTTGTTTTTACTTTAGTGAGCAAAAATTATTTAGAAATCTATGTAGACATAAAGGTTTTTATCATGACGTGTAAAGAGGTGGGACTATATACAGTAGGGTGGGAGGGAAAATTCATATTCTTTGACATTTGAATTTTAGGATTATACTTTTTACTTAAAATTATACCCTGTATTTATTGACTGCCTGACTGTTCTTGTGATATCACCTTTTATACAACATACCTGTAACTTTCTTTTTCACTCTGTGTTCATTCTCTTTATATTCAATCCTTTCTAAATAACCAAATTGCAACATCTGGGAAATAAATTATATATATGTTTCACTGTAATTATCTTTTGGTTAGCACCACTCTTCAAAACTATAAATTTTCTGTGGATATCCATTGTTCAGTTATATAGTTAATAATTTTGGTCATATTTTCAGAAAATTTGTCATTAAGTGTCCACAGAGGAAAAGAAAGATATTGAACAGATTAAGAATCTAATAAAGGAGACCAACCAAACAGGATCCACAAATGTAGACCTCAATTTTTTTCTACAACTGTTTTGATAAACTTCCTCAGTTGCTGATGAGAGACAGAGAAGGCATGTGTATAAAAACCACAGACTCCCAGAGTTCGTGTTGAAACTACTGAGGTGTATGATCCACAGGTCTCTTACATCCCAGAAAGATAACAGGAAGCAGGGAAACAGAATTGAAGGTGATCTTTAATGACTCACAGGAGAACTTGATGCTGATTAATAAGACCATGCCATATCCAGGCATTTACCTACTCTGCTTATATAAGAAAATATATCATGGGGTAAATGTGAAGAAAGAACAAAGACACTTCTGATGATAGAACTGTTAATCAACAAGACACATTGTCACCTCTGGAAATCTTATAATAATATTAAATTCTTTAGGATTTAGTCATTCTAGTGTTCTTTTTGTGCCACTATTATGCATCTACATTTATTATTTAAGAAGGGAAACAGGCAAATTCCCACTCATTCAAATAATTGTGGTATTTTTCTTATATGAATTATTCAATTCTGAAGCATGGGCTTTTGTTTAAGTTCTCATATTTTTAAGTCATGGACCTCAATGGTGGTTTTATTATTATTATTATTATTATTATTATTATTATTATTATTATTAGCTGTAGTAATCACAGTACTGACTTTGGATATTTTAAGAAAGTCCCGTATTTTGTTTGTACTTAATGCAAATGAAAAACAATTCACAAAGTTAGTAACCAACATTTATTTAAGTTTGTATTAGGCTTTATAATTTCCTTTGTAACTTCACTTTTACCATGTCATAAGCCTAAGATGTGTAATTACCTTGATATATCTTATGACTCTTAACATCTTTCTAATAATCAGAGTAAAAAGGAATCTTATAATCCATCCAGTGAGAGAACAATGTGAATGCTAACCCCACATCCCTGGCAAATATTATTAATCTGAAATGGATCATAATCCAGAACAGCAAAAACCTAATTTTAGAATTTAAGAGATTTTATTTAACTCATTGTTATTAAAATTGCCTTCTAGTTTCTGGCTATTATGAATAAAGCTGTAATGAACATAGTTGAGGTAGGATGGAGTGTCCTTTGGGTTTATACCCAAGAGTGGTATAGCTGGGTCTTGAGGTAGATTGATTGTCAGTTTTCTGAGGAACTACCATATTGACTTCCATAGTGGTCATACATGTTTACACTCCCATCAGCAATGAAGAAGTGCTCTAATTGCTTCATATTCTCACCATCATGAGATGTCACTTGTGCTATTGATCTTAGCCATTCTGGCAGGCATAAGATGGAATCTCAAAATAGTTCTGATTTGTATTTCCCTGATGGCTAAGGATGTTGGACATTTCCCTTTCTTCCTTCCTTCCTTCCTTCCTTCCTTCCTTCCTTCCTTCCTTCCTTCCTTTCTTTCTTTCTTTCTTCCTTTCTTTCATTCTTTTTTCTTTTTTCTTGAAGACAGAGATTTTATTTTGTTATCATAAGATATCTTTCCTCCAAATTGTTTTTTGGACCCTGAGAAGGAAATAGTTTAAACAGCATAAGAGACTTGGAAGATCTCATTAAATTGAAGCTATTGATTTTTGTTTTGTTTTTTCTTTCCAAGCAGGGTTTCTCTGTGTAGCAAGACTGTCCTGAAATGAACTCTGTAGACCAGGTTGGCCCTACAACTCAGAGAGATACCTGCTCTTCAAGTTCTGGATTAGAAGCATGTGCCACCAGGCTCGGCAAATTGAAGTCACCCTCCCCATGCAAATTGAAACACTTTTGCATTGTTAACCTTTGCAGATCTTCAGTACAATGGATTCCTCTCCCCTCAAACTACCCAGAGGCTAGGCAGCACAGAATCTTGCCTTGATTTTGCCAACATTTTCTCCCTCTCCTCCCCTTCTTCCTTTCCTCCCTCCCTCCCTCCCTCTCCTCCTCTTTTTTTTTTTTTTAAATAATATTTATAAGCTGCATACCTAGATTGGGCAGATTTACCACTACGCTACTCTATTCCTTAGCTATGAGATCCCCTGTTACTAGCAGCTTCTCCGGGCCATGTGGTTCTGCTCCACCTTCCTTCCACCTCCTCTTCTTCCTTCCTTTCTTCCCCCAATCTCTAAAACCTCCAACCTCACCTTTCCCTTCCACTGCCCAGTCATAGGCTCTAGCCTTTATTTGACCAGATAAAATGAGAGAAGGTTCACATATTTGAGATACCTGACTACTGAGAATTGTCTGTTTAGATCTGTATCCCTGCTTTCTTGAATTCCTTATATATTTTGAATATTAGACCTCTATCAGATGTGGAGTTACTAAAAATCAGTGGATAAAGAAAATGGGGTACATTTACACAACTCAGCAGTTTAAAAAATGATGTCGGGGGGCACACTGCTAACCAATCTGCTCCCCTGGAGACACCATATCCTGAGCCAGCCCAGAAGATCTACTGTACTCATAGCATTTGGTAAGAGCCCTCCGGAAGTCCCTCGTCTGCCTCTGGGATCCCAGTGGACTCGGGACCCATCACCACCCAAACCCATGCCACCCCTGCTGAATAACCCCCCTTCTGCTCTGTCTTTCTGCTGGGGCACACTGCTAGCTAGTCTGCTCCCCTGGAGATACCATGTCCTGAGCCAGCCCAGAAGATCTGCTGTACTCAGAGCATTTGGGAAACAGAAACCATAGTCATAGGCCCCCCTGGAGAACATCTTCACACAGGACAACAGCCTGACTGCTCCTCTGAAGACCCCACAGTTTGAAGGCCTCCCAGAAGATCTACTGCAGCCAGGGCAACATATCAGAAGCTTCGCTGCTCCTCTGAAGATCCCCCAGTTGGAGGGCCCCACAGGTGGTCTGGCACAGCCAGGGACTCAGGTCTACCAGGAGACCTGAAGCAACCCAGAGACAAAAGAGGCAGACTCCAGACACAGTCATCCAGACCAACAAACACCAGGGACAGCCAGATGGCGAGAGGCAAGCACAAGACCATAAGCAACAGAAGCCAATATACATGGGCATCATCAGAACCCAGTTCTCTCACCACAGCAAGCCCTGAATACACCAACACATCTGAAAATCAGGAAGCTGACCTAAAAATCTTATCTCATGAAAATAATAGAGTCCTTTAAGGAGGATATAAATAACTCACTGAAAGAAATGCAGGAAAATACAGTCAAACAGGTGAAGGAATTGAATAAAGTGGTCCAAGGCCTGAAAGTGGAAGTAGAAACAATAAAGAAAACACAAATGGAGGCAAACCTGGACATTAAAAACCTAGGAAAGAGGTCAGGAATTACAGATTTAAGTATCACCAACAGAATACAAGAGATAATCTCAGGTGTAGAAGATACTGTAGAAGAGATTGACACAACTGTCAAAGAAAATTCAAAACATGAAAAATGCCTAACCCAAAGCATCCAGGAATTCAGGACACAACGAAAAGAACAAATCTAAGAATAGTCAGAATAGAAGAGAATGAAGATTCTCAGCTCAAAGGACCTGAAAATGTCTTCAACAAAATCATAGAAGAAAACTTCCCCAACCTAAAGAAAGAGATGGCCATAGAGATAGAAGCCTATAGAACACCAAATAAATGGAACCAGCGAAGAAAATCCTCTCATTACATAATAATTAAAACACTAAACCCACAGAACAAAGAAAGAATATTAAAAGCTGCAAGGGAAAAGGGCCAAGTAACATACAAAGGTAGACCTATCAGAATTACACTGGACTTCTCAACAGAAACTATGAAAGTCAGAAGAGTCTGGTCATAGGTTATGCAAATTCTAAGAGAACACAAATGCCAGCCCAGGCTATTATACCCAGCAAAACTCTCAATCAACATAGATGGAGAAACCAAAATATTCCAGGACAAAACCAAATTCAAACAGTATCTATCTACCAATCCAGCCCTACAGAGGATACTAGAAGGAAAGCTCCAACACAGGGAAGGTATCTACACCAAAGAAAAGACAAAATGTTAAGCATCTCACAACAAAGCCAAAAGGAGAGAACCACAAGCACTTAAAGCCACCTACAAAAACAAACATATCAGGAACCACCAGTCATCTGTCTTTAATATTTCTCAATATTAATGGATTCAACTCACCCATAAAAAGACATAAGCTTACAGACAGGATACGCAAAAAGATCCAGCATTTTGCTGCATACAAGAAACACACCTCAATAACAAAAGTCACTATCTCATAGTAAAAAGATGGAAAAAAGTCTTCCAAGCAAATGCTCCCAGGAAACAAACTGGAGTTGCCACCCTCATATCCAATAAAATAGACTTTCAACCAAAAGTTATCAATGGTTATGAGGAAGGACACTTCATATTCATCAGGGGGAAAATCCACCAAGAGAAAGTCTCAATTCTGAACATCTATGCCCCAAATGCAAGGGCACTGACATTCATAAAAGAAACTTTACTAAAGCTCAAAATACACATTGAACCCCACACAATAATAGTGGAAGACTTCAACACCCCAATCTCACCAATGGACAGGTCATTGAAACACAAACTAAACAGAGACACAGTGAAACTAACATAACTTATGAATGTGGAATTTAATGAAAATGTTGACACATCATACTCAAACTTATGGGACACAATGAAAGCAGTGCTAAGAGGAAAATTCATACCACTAAGTGCCCTGGTAAAGAAACTGGAGAGATCTTATACTAGCAACTTAACAGCACATCTTAGAGCTCTAGAACAAAAAGAAACAAACATAAGAGGAGCAGATAGCAGGAAATAGTCAAATTCAGCACCCAAATCAACCAAATAGAAACAAAGAGAACAATACAAAGAATCAACAAAACCAAAAGCTGGTTCTTTGAGAAAATCAGCAAGATAGATAAACCCCCAGCCAAACTAATTAAAGGGCCTGGAGGCAGTATCCAAATTAACAAAATACGAAATGAAAAGAGAAACAACATAAATTGAGGAAATTAAAAAAATCATCAGATCTTACTACAAAAGCCTATACTCAACAAAACTGGAAAATCTATATGAAATGGATAGTTTTCTAGACAGATACCACATACCAAAGTTAAATCAAGAGCAGGTAAACTATCTAAACAGGCCCATATCCCATTAGGAAATAGAAGAAGTTACTAAAAACCTCCCAACCCTCCCCAAAAATCCAGGGTCAGATGGATTTAGTGCAGAATTCTACCAGACCTTCAAAGAAGACCTGATACCAATATTCCTCAAACTATTCCATAATATAGAAAAAGAAGGAATATTACCTAATTCATTCTATGAAGCCACAATTACTCTGATACCTAAACCACACAAGGACCCAAACAAAAAGGAGAACTTTAGACCAATCTCGTTTATGAATATCAATGCAAAAATACTAAATAAAATTCTTGAAAACCGAATCCAAGAACACATCAAAACCATCATTCACCACGATCAAGTAGGCTTCATCCCAGGGATGCAAGGTTGGTTCTATATACAAAAATCCATTAATGTAATCTACTGTATATACAAACTCAAAGGAAAAAAACCCCACATGATCACCCCTTAGATGGAGAAAAAGCATTTGACAAAATATAACACTCTTTCATGTTACAAGTATTGGAAAGATCAGGAATTCAAGGCCCATACCTAAACATAACAAAAGCAATATTATACAGCAAACCAACAGTCAATATCAAATTAAATGGAGAGGTACTTGAAGCCTGCTTGTCCCACTAAAATCAGGGACAAGACAAGGATGACCACTCTCCCCATATCTATTTAAATATAGAACCTGAAGTGCGAGCTAGAACAATAAGACGATGACAACAACAACAACAACAACAACAACAACAATAACAAAAAAGATCAAGAGGATGCAAATTGGCAAAGAAGAAATAAAGGTATCACTATTTGCAGATGATATGATAGTATACATAAGCGACCCCAAAAACTCTACCAGACAACTTCTCCATCTGAGAAACAACTTCAGCAAAGTGACCGGATGTAAAATTAACTCAAATAAATCAGTAACCTTCCTTTATACAAATGATAAACAGACTGAGAAAGAAATTAGGGAAACAACTTCCTTTACAATAGCCACAAATATTATAAAATATCTTGGGGTAACTCTAACCAAACAAGTGAAAGATCTGTACGACAATAACTTCAAGTCTCCCAAGAAAGAAATCGAATTAGATCTCAGAAAATGGAGAGATCTCCCATGCTCATGGATTGGCAGAATTAACACAGTAAAAATGGCCATCCTACCAAAGGCAATCTGCAGATTCAATGCAATCCCCATCAAAATTCCAACTCAATTCTTCATAGACTTAGAAAAAGCAATTCTCAAATTCATTTGGAATAACAAAAAACCAGGATAGCAAAAACTATTCTAAACAACAAAAGAACTTCTGGAGGAATCAGCATCCCTGACCTCAAGCTTTACTACAGAGCAATAGTGATAAAAACTGCATAGTATTGGTACAGAGACAAACACGTTGATTAATAGAATAGAATTGAAGAGCCAGAAATAAAACCACACACTTACAGACACTTGAACTTTGACAAAGAAGCAAACATATACAATGGAAAAAAGAAAGCATCTTCAACAAATGGTGCTGGTCTGACTGGCTGTCAATATATAGAAAAATGAAAATAGATCCATATTTGTCATCTTGCACAAAGATCAAGTCCAAATGGATCAAGGACCTCAATATAAAACCTGATACACTGAATCTAATAGAAGAGAAAGTGGAACAGAGCCTTGAACTCATTGGCACAGGGGGAAATTTTCTAAACAGAACTCCAATGGCATATGCTCTAAGATCAAGAATTGATAAATGGGACCTCATGAAACTGGAAAGCTTCTGTAAGGTAAAAGACATAGCCAATAAGACAAATCAGCAATGTACAGATTGGGAAAAAAAATCTTCACTAACCCCACATCCGATAGAGGGCTAATATCCAAAATATATAAAAAACTTAAGAAGCTAACAACTAAAAAACCAAACAACCCAATCAAAAAATGGGTATAGAACTAAACAGAGCATTCACAACAGAGGAATTTTGAATGGCTGAGAAACACCTAAAGAATGTTCAAAGTCCTTGGTGATCAGAGAAATGCAAATCAAAATGACCATGAGATTCCACCTTACACCAGTCAGAATGGCTAAGATCAAAACCTCAGCAACAGCACATGTTGGTGAGGATGTGGAGAAAGAGGAACACTCTTCCAATGTTGGTGGGATTGCAAACTAGTACATCCACTCTGGAAATCAATCTGGAAGTTCCTTAGACAATTGGAAATAGATCTACCTGAAGACCCAGCAATACCACTCTTTGGAATATACCCAAAAGATGCCCCACCATGCCATGGGGGCACATGTTCCACTATGTTCATAGCGGCCTTGTTTGTGATAGCCAGAAGCTAGAAACAACATAGATGTTCCATGACAGAAGAATGGATACAGAAAGTGTAGTTCATTTAAACAATGGAATACTACTCAGCTATTAAGAATGAGGACATCTTGAGTTTTGCAGGCAAATGGATGGAACTAGAAAATATCATCCTGAGTGAGGTAACTCAGAACCAAAATGACATGCATGGTATGTACTCACTAATAAATGGATATTAGCTAAAAAAAAAAAAGTACAGAATACCCAAGATACAGTCTACAGAACTCAAAAAGGTCAACAAACTGAAGGGCCCAAGTGAGGATGCCTCAGTCCCACTTGGGAGGGAGAAGAAAGCAATCACAAGTGGGGAGGAAGGGAAGGACCTGGGAGGGAAAGTGGACGGGGGTGGGTGGGTGGGGAGAGGGGAACCTGTTCTGGTATTGGGTGAGGGAAAAAGACTTAAGCACTGAGAGTCAGCAGAAAGAATGGAGACATGCAACCTCAGAAGGTAGGAGGTTGGGAGGACCCTACAGAATGCACCAGAGACCTGAGAGGTGAGAGACTCTCAGGACTCAAAGGGAGGGACCTTAGATGAAAGGCCCTACATTAGGGAGAGGGAACTTGTAGAGCCTACCTCCAGCAGGAAGACAGGGCATCAAGTGATGGAGGGGTTTGCCATCCCACAGTCAAAACTCTGACCCTTAATTGTTTCTGTCTGAAAAAACTGCAGGGATGTAAATGGAGAGGACCCTGAGGAAAAGAAGGTCTAGTGACAGGCCCAAAGTGGGATCCAGCTCAAAGGGAGGCCCCAAGACCTGACACTATTACTGAGGCTATGGAGGGCTCACAAAAAGGAACCTATCATGACTGTTCTCCTAAGACCATAAAAGAAGCTGAAAGAGTCAGATGCAGCTACTTGCACCCAACCAATGAACAGAAGCTGCTGACCCCTGGGGTTGAATTAGGGAAAAACTGGAAGAAGCTGAGGAGTAGGGCGACCCTGTAGGAGGACCAGCAGTCTCATTTAACCTGGACCCCTGAGATTTCTCAGACACTGGACCAGCAACCAGGCAGCATACACCAGGTGGTATGAGGCCCCTAACACATACAGCAGAGGACTGCTGGGTCTGGGTTTAGTCAGAGAAAAATGCACCCAACTCTCAAGAGACTGGAAACCCCAGGGAGTTTAGAGGTCTGGTGGGGTGGGGTGGGGTGGGGTGGGGTGGGGTGGGGGGGTGGGGACATCCTTGTGGGGGCAGGAGATATGGGATCTGGAATAGTCAGAGGGTGGACCAGGAGGGGAATAAAATCTGGAGTTCAAAATAAATGATGTCATGAAATTTTCAGGCAAATGGATACAACTAGAAAAAAAATACACCTAAGTGAGGTAACCCAGATCCAGAAAGACAAATATGATACTTATTCACTTATGGAAAAGATATTAGCTGTTACATAAATCATCACCAAGGTACAGTCCACAGATCCAGAGAGGTTAGGTAAAGAGGAGGGTTAGAGCTGGGGGCTGGTGGCATGGATCTCCTTGGGAAGGGAAAATAGAATAAGTTTTGTGGCTGGACTTGGAGCAGGCGGGAACAGGAATAGGAGCGATCAGGTAGAGGTGATGGAGGGAGAGAGTGGGGGAAGAGACAGCTGGAACTGGGGTCACTGGGGAGTGGTGTGGAAACCTAGTGCAGTGGAAACGTCCTGGAATCTATGAGGGGTAAACTCAAGCGAGGGATAACTCAAGCGAGGGTTCTTAGTAATGGAGGGTATGGGATCTAACCTGGCTATCTTTTACAGCCAGAGAAGACTTCCAGTGGCAGGGCTGGGTAACACTCCAATGTATTACTGGCCAAGGAGATCCCTAAACAACGCTGGCGGATGCTAGGACAGAAGGTCACCCTCTGAAAACTGACAGTGAGGTCTCATGGCTGAGGACAACTGTAGGAGGAGTGAGTCATCACATTCTAATTAGTGGCCCTCAATGGTCTATGCACTGCACAGCAGGTGCTTCTGCATTCACTAACCTGGGAACCTGTCTGACACCAGGAGAAGAACAAAGACAGAACACGTGACTGGGGCAGCCAATTGCCTGGTGCCAGCTGAATAAACAGTTATGAACCAAGGGGACATGGACAGAGGGTATAAAGGCACTCTACACTATAAAATAAACAAGTTTTCTGCTTCTCACCTGGCTCCAGGAATCTGTGTCATTGATTCTGCACCTTCTTGTTCCATACCCCCAAGAACTGACCAGGAGTAGGGGGCTGATAGCTAGGGCAACAGACAACTTCCACATAGCTTATTGAATGCAGAGAGATTGAGTTGGTGCAGGTATGGAACCTTTCCCCCTGTGTTCTAGTTTCCTTGGTGCAAGAAGATCCTCTGCAGACTACAGAAAGAGAAACATGGACACTAATACAGTCACAAACCCCTGACCTACGATCTGTCCTGCCTGCAAGATGTGCTGGGGCAATGCAGGCTCAGAACTTGTGGGAGTGGACAACCAAAGTCAGATTTAACGTGGGGCCTGCTCCATGAGAAGGAATCCATTCCCCCTACACATGGGCAGGAACCAAGAATGGATAGCCCAGAGATCTAGGATAGAACCAAACAAGACTGGAAAAAAATCAGTGAAATAATTCCTAATGATGTTCTGCTGTACTCATAGATCAGTCCCTTGTCCAGTCATCAGAAGAGAGGTTTTGTTTGACAGTATATGGGAGCAAGTACAGAGACCCATAGCCAGACATCATGTATGCAGAGAGAGCCTAATTGGAGGTCTCCATCAGGTCTCTCCCCCTGGAGCTTAGGAACCCTGCAGAAGAGGGGGAGGAAACCCTGTAGGAGTCAGAGGGGATAGAAGACACCAGGAGAACATGGCTAACTTCATCAACTAAGCAGGGCTCGCATGGGTACACAGAGACTAAAATGGCAAGCAAAGGACCTGCATGGATCTGCACTAGGTCTCTGCACATATGTTATTGCTGTTAGCTTTGTGTTTTTGTGAGACTCTTAACAGTGGGTGCAGGTGCATCTCTGACTCTTTTTCCTGCTTTTGAAACTCCTTTCTTCCTGTTGGGGTGGCTTCCAAACTCTATATGAGGGTTTCACTTTGTCTCATTGTAACTTGTTTTTTTCCTGTTCATCTGTTGTCTCTTAGACACCCTCTCTTTCCTGAAGAGGAAGTGGAGGGAGAGTGGATCTGGGGGGGAGGGGAGGTGGGGCAGAGCTAGCAGGTGTGGAGCTGGGGCATGGGAACTGGTTACGATGGATTGTATGAGAAAAGAAACTATTTTCAATAAAAAAGAAAATAAATGCCAAAAGGAAAAAACCCTTTGGCTTCTATTTCAAATTACTTTGAGAAACACTAAATGTTAACATATTAACTACTGTATCCTATGCTGACCCAATTTTGAAGCCTGAATAGTTTCATTGACTATCAATAATATATAATTTTACTACATTATTCTTTTGATGCCCCAACTAATTACAAGATAATAAATATCCTTGAGGTAAACTAATGATCAGAGATTCCGAGGTAGAAGGGGTTACTGAGATGTTAGCTTTTGATTTGACATTTATTTTGCATGATTGTCATATCAAATTATTTCAGACAGTCACATACCAAGTCTCAGTCATAAAATCTTTCCACAAGAATTTGCCATAGCTTCCTTAGAAATCTTATTTTAGTGCTTACCAGTCTTTACTATGAAATGTAGTCACTCTATATCTCTTAGGCTACATTTTAGAGTTGGATTTTTTATTGAATAAAGGGAAGAAAATGATTTATCTTCTATCTTTCACTATTTTGAATCATCTCAAGTCTAGAGAAAAAGGTTATTTATACAATAGTTCCTTCTCGCTCCATTTGTTTACATTACTTCAATTGTCTATGGTCAGTTATAGTCAGAAGCATTAAATGGAGAGTTAGAAGGTTGTCATAAACAGTATGCTGAAATTACATCCATTCGCACCCTCTAACCCAGTATAAGTGGTTTAGTTCACCATATATATAGTATATATCCTACTCAGCCACATGGTACTGTTTCAGTTATCAGGACTACTAAGTATTAGACTGTCTGCACGGTATCCCAATGTTTGTACTCAAATGACTTTTATTTTGCTTTATAAGGCTTTAAATCAGAATGGAAATGATCCCGGGAATTTTATTAGAGGGAGTTGCTGTAATTGTTCTAATTTATTAGCACTTAACATCGTATATTTAATGAGCTAAATTCTATCATAAGTATGCATGTGTAGGGAAAACACAGTATATGTAAGGTTCGGTAATATCCATGGTTCTGACATTCACTGGAGGTCTTAGAACATATAGCTGGATGAGAAATGAAAGCCTACTGCATATCCTTCATTCAGTCAACAATTGGACAAACTTCCTTTCTTCATTCTGTCTGTCCTATCTTCTTTGTCCCCTTCCCTCCCTCCCCCCTTCCCTCCTTCCCTGCCCAGCTCTGTTGCAACCCTAAGGATAAGAACATTCTCCTACTTAACCACAATGGCACTCTTAAATTAATGTTAATTTAATAACATTATCAATTATGTTATCTCGACATAACTTTCACATAGATATTAAAAATTTTGAGACTAAAGTTTTTGCCTTATATTTAATTATGTCATTCTGGTTTTGTTTAATCTAAAACATTTTCTTTACCTTTTATTTGATTTTAATGACATTAATTTTTTTTTTGAAGAACACACACATACGCCGTCTTGTAAAATTTTGTAATCCATCTTGTGAATCCATTCTGAAAATTTTAAATTATTTCTTTATGATTAGGATCGAGCTGTGTCTTTACAGACACCTCACAGTTGATGGCGGCATTGCTTACTGTATGACAGTGAGATGATTGACAGTCACATTGTTGCCCAGTAGTGATATGAACATTTGATCAAGGCTCTGAATATGAAATTATTCTACTGTGTAGTGTCTCTTTCTGTTTGCAATTAATATGCACTTTGTAGGATAATATGAGAGACTGTAAATATCCTGCTACCTCTGAACCTTTCACTAGGTAGTCCCAGCACCCAGTGAGGATTCCTGTCTGGGCCATTTGTCCTACTGGTGAGGAGAATGGTATTTTTCTGACTTCATCTTTTCTCCTGCATTTGTTAGTGAACATTTTGCTGCATTTGCATCTTTATTATTATAGTTGAAGTTAGGGATAAGAACCAGCCCTTTTCCTTCGGTAGAAATGAGCTGCCAGTGGTGGCCTTGTTGATATTGCCTAGTTGCTCAGCACGTGCTACCATGGAAGCCAAGGCTGTGGTGCTGAGTCCATATGGGGTCAGTTTCCCTGGGTCTTTTTCAAATCCGTGATTATAATTGGGTCTTTTTCAAGTCTATGATTATAATTTTCTTTTTCCTTCTCAGGACTATGTGCTCACCTCAGAAGCAGGGCTTATAATTGGGATAGAATTGTGCAAATGTTTCTAATTTAAGACACAAATTCTATGAATGTGAGTAATCTTCCGTGAAAGATGACAATAATTATCAGAGAACTCAGTGTATTCTAGTTTATTCTTTAAGGCATTAAAAAAAATAAAATTTAAAGATTTTTGTTGACTTTTGTTTCTGGCTAGCATTGAGGACAAATTGCTTTAAATAAACCTCCTAATAAAATCAATTAAATAAGGGACATATTTTTATTACTAAAATAAGATGCATCCTGAAACAAAAGGGGTTAAAACGGTGGGTTATAAACAACAGTGGAAGGGCTCAGCTGCAATGCTACAAAGCCTTAAAATGCTTTTACTTTTAGTTGAAGCAGCAATTGCCACATTTATGAGATATCGTGACACTTCAATGTGTGCACATACTATATAACGAGCAGATCACAGTCATTGGCATAGTTATCACCTTAATTGTCACTTTTGTGTCACTATCATTCAAACCATTTTGCCAAGATTCTATGAAATACACAATTAATTGTTAATTATATTTACCCTTCAGAACTACAGGACATTAACTCCTCCTGTTATATATGGTAAAGCCCTAAGCCCTTACCAAGGCCCACTCTTCTACCTTCCCCTCTACAATATTAACTTTATAGTTTATTAATATAAACAAAAATGGTTTATTCGTCATTCGGTGCTGGATTGATATTAAGTAAAACAGAATGTGTTAAAGCAAAGAAAAACAATGACAGGAATAAGAAATCATAGTCCCAAATCCAACAGTTGGGAGGCAGAAGAAGATCTCTGTGAGTTTAAAGCTAGCTATCTAGTCTACATAGTGAGTTCGAGGTTGACCAGATCAACATAGTGAGATCAGAGAGGGGGGGCAAGGGAAGAAGAAGGAGAAGGAGAGGGACGAGGAAGAGGAGGAGGAGGAGGAGGAGGAAAAAACTGGATAATCCAAACACTTATGCGGATAGAACAATGACAATACTGTCTTATGTGCTGAGTTAATGGAGCTCTGAAGTGTTAAGCATCAACAGTATAAACTGAAGGCATAAGGAGGCAGACGATCTATGCTTACGCACTTTCAGGGCCTTTAATTAAGGAAGTGAAGTTTAAAATTTGACTTTATTAACTTCAGCAAGGAAGGCAACATGCTGAGAATAGCCATTAGAAGAATAACAACAGAGTATATAAATTCCATGTGAAAGCCTGGGGAAAGTATGTTCAAAGAAAAGAAACAATGTGAATCTTAAATATGTGTTTGACAAAATAGCCTTGAAACATTTATGACCCCAAAATCTGATACCTTTATCAAGAAAGAGTCTAACATGTTTCTTTTCATTGTTAATAGGAAAAATAGGGAAATGATAAAAAAAAAGTGCTTTACAAAATTAGTGAAGATAAGTAAAAACTTGATTTAATGGATACATACACAATTTTATATTTACTATTAAATGCTATATTCTTATTAAGATTTAATCAGAGAGTTATAAAATATGTCTCATGCAAGGTGCAAATAACCATCAAATTTAAGTTATTTTTGTAGCCAAAGCCTCTGACTACATGCCAGAGCTTAAAAATGGAAGAGAGACGGCTAAGAGTGTGCCTTAGTTGTAGAACATTTGACTAGCACGTGCAAAGGTCTGGATTGCACAAAAAACTAATAAGCCAGTCAACTGACCAGACACTAAAGGATAAGTAAAATCTGCTCTTACTATTTTCATAATGCTCCCATGTCAAGTAGAAATCATTATGAGAGTTAAAGATGCTGCACTGTTGCTGGGGATGTGTGGTAGTCCAGCCTCAGTGAAACTCAGACCAGACTTTTGCTACGAGATAGTGTCTTCCATATAGTAATGGAAGAATTTTCTTTTAAACTGTGGTCAAAAAGTTTGAAATGAAAGTTTAATCATGTCATTTCCCCTTCTCTTTTCTCTTTCCAACCCTTCTCATGCACCTCTACCTTGCCCTCAAACTCATGACCTCTGTTCTTTAATTATTGCTGTGTATGTGTGTGTGTGTGTGTGTGTGTGTGTGTGTATTCATAAAAATATAAATATAAGCAGCTCAATCTGTTTAATGTTACTTGTGTGTATATTACTTCAGGACCAATTGATTACTCACAAGATCCTAAAAATATGGCTGCCCAAACAAGATCTGAATGATTAAAATACCAATTCATTGCCAAGAGGGAGAGGAACCCTCACAAGTCCCACCACTGAATGGAACTATAGACAAGTATCAACCCCTAGATGAGAGAACCAAAGTTCCCCCAGAAATGAGCTTCTAATCAGTCATCTGATATCAAGAGATACACTCTAAAGACAAAAGCATACAAGCAACTTAAACAGACTCAACAAATTATATATATATATATATATAAAATTTATATATAATATATATATATTATACACATGTAACAATAAGAAAGAAGAAGAGAAAAACATAAAGAGCAAAACAAACCTGAAAATAGACCCTTTTATATTGTTCCTGAGTATTTACATAAAGGAATCTAATTCAACTTGATAGAGAAACACTTGCATATCAATGTTTATTGTAGCACTATTTCCAATAGCTAAGTTTTGGAACAAACCTTTGTGCCCAAGTACCTGGGAACAGATAAAGAAACTGTGGTATGTATACACAATTGAATTATTTTAATACCTACAGTGGAATCATGTTATTTGCAGAAAGTGGATGCAACTGGGGATAATGATATCAAGTAAATTAAGTCAGTTTTAGAAAAATAAATACATGTATTTTCTCTAATTTTTAGTTCCTCAACTTTATGTAGACACATAAATTCATGTCTATATATGATATAGACGGTAGAGAGCACAAAGGCATGAGGGGATGTGAGAAAATGCGCAATATACATATATATATATATATATGTATATATATATATATATATATATACATATATATATATATATATACTTGAATGAAAATATTCTTGTCTAACACAGAATTATGTACAATGAATATACACAATGAGTAGTTTAGAAATAAAATAAATAAATGAATAAAAAACCTGAAAGATGACAAAATGTTTTAGATAAAACTTATGGAGTTCAATAAACACAAACAAAAAGTGCATGAAGAAATAGCTAAATCCATTATTGTAGTGGAATACTTTAAAACACTTCTCCCAGTGGCTGACAGACAAGGGGAACTACTCCCATGAATTCTCAAGAGTATGGCTGCCTAATAAAAAGACCTGCATAATGACAGCACCAGTTGACATGTCAACCCATATAGGAAAAATTTCACATAGCTCCGCTCCTAGAAGAAGAGCTCCAGACTAAGTTTGGATAATCAGTTTTCTCTTAGGGTGTGTGTGTGCATGTGTGTGTGTGTGTGTGTGTGTGTGTGTGTGTGTGTGTGTGTGTAGAAGACACTACAGCAGTTGAAGTTGGGAGAAGAAAAGGTGTAAATACATATTAATGTTTAAAATTCTTAAAATTATACTAAAAATTAGAAGTCATAACCAGGGGAAAGCAGATCTATCTCAAGTTTGGGGACAAAGGGCAAATGTACAAAGGCTTTATGAAGCAAGCCAGGTCCTGTGGTGGGAGTGCAGGGAGGCTATGTTGTAGGGATAGCAAGGAACATTTCATCTACTTGGTAACTTATAAACACATAACATTTTGTCCATAGTTCCTAATAGGAAATCAAGCTTCACTAATCAAAGTGTGATTATTGTAGAGAGTGATCAGCTATGTAAAACAGACAATTCTGACAGATAGCAAATAAAACTCTATCTGTGAATTTCTTTGCAAAGAGAAGGAAAGTGAAGTTTCTTCTCAAAGGAAACTTTTAATCAAACAGTAATGAGTACAAATGACATTAAAATTAGAGAAAATAATATTAGATTTTATTATTTTGGAATTGCACTGTATCAATAATTTCAATTAAAATCCCTACACCTAATGTTTTCAAATCGTGTTCTTATTGATTCCTAACCCCCAAGTCAGGGAATGTATTAAAACAGGTGACCTTGTAGTATAGTCAGGTAAACAGTGTGCATACCCAGGCAATTGGAAAGCATGGAGAATCACTTCGGCTGCATTGATTTTTCTGGAAAAAAAAAAAAAAAAAAAAAAGAAAACCAGCAACCAAACATTACAGAGAGTACTTTCTAGTGTATAAGAACATAGATCACATATTGTATAAACATAGTTTAAGGACTCTTGAAAAAAATCTCACTCCAGTAACTTCCTACTGCTATCTGGTTTAGTGGGCACATAAGTGATATCTATTTTAAGATTGGTGCCCATTGGAGAGATAATAAACCCAACAGAAGTGTTTGTACTAAATCAGACTACAGAACCAGAACTATGCAGATAACTAATGTGGACATCTGAAGATACTGTTGGCCTCAAACTTCCTGTATCCCCTGTGATATTACTTTAGGAGACATCTTATTATTTATTTATTTAAATGATCTCTGCATTGAGGCATAAGTTCTGTGGTGGAGTACCACACAACACATTGATACATTGTACCATGTGTAGTAATCAAATTAGGCTGGCAAACATTTCCTTTTGCTCTAACACCAACCACTTCTACTAAGGGAAACTTCCATACTCTTTTAATGATTTTGAAACACAGCTTAGATTGTTGTAGCTACACCTGGACTGTGCTACAAAGACCCAAACTCAATCATTCTCCCTGTGCTTTGATTCCTGTTGAGGTTTGCTCTGTTGCTTTGTATTGTAATGCTATATATTGACCCCCAAGGTCTGGTTGCTCTCAGGGATGAGGAAATCCTCACATACACCAAATGATGCCAGGTAACTTTGCTCCTTAATTTAAATCTGTTGGTTGAATAAAGATTCCTACAGTTTGGCAGAATAGAGGTAGGCAGGGCTTTTGTTCCCTGGCTTGGGGTCTGAGGCAGGACTATGAGGGAAAGAAAGGAGAGAAGACACTGTGGGGTAAGGGATTGTGAGAACTGACCATGAGGGCTGGCCAGTTGGAGTAGGAGCAGCCAAGGCAGAACTTGGTAAGTTATATCTCAGGGTTTCTGACAGGGAAGTAGACAAAATAGCATACTGGGTTGCATTCTTCTCAGCTGTAATGTTGTTAAGGCGTATTGTAAATAGAAAGTTTTGAGTTATTTATTTGGGAACTGAATGGTCTAAGGTAGAAACCCCCAATTAAGTTTTACAACAAATTCCTCCTGATTTTTACCTTTGCCCTTCTCTTGTCCCCTGCTTCCAGTGACTACTTTTCCATTCCATTCTCTTATGAGACTGAGTTTTTATTTTCTAGGGGTGAATGAGAATATGCAGTTGTTGGAGATCAAAAGGCCTTGGCTTAGGGCCTTGACTTAATTAGCAAGTCAAAGTGTCCCGAACAGGCATTCCTTTGACTCCTTCCCATTCCCACTGCCTCCAGCAAGTGATAAGACATCCTGTTTGAAGTAGCCTGTTGCTTCAAGACAGCAATGACTGTCATCCTGATTTACAGCTATGTGTGACATTTGGTTACCTTAGGAATCCCCCTTCCTCTGCCACTTCCTGCCCTAAGTGCTTATATACGGATTCAGAAATAAAGGAGTTGGGGCTTGATCCGGACACCTTCTTGCCCTCAAGTATTTCTTGTCTTCTGTCTTCTTTCCATCGCCAACAGCTTCCCTCCTCAGCAGCTGAAAGTCCTGCAGGCAGGACACTTTGGACTTTGGTTGACAGTCCCACTTGGGAGGGCCCCCCGGGAGGGAAGGGACAGTTAGCTCTTTGCATGCAGTATTTATTTTTCACTATTTGGCTTATCTCACTTAACATAATGATTTCCAGTTCTACCAATTTCCCCTACAAATGACCATGTATCATAGATAAATGTTATTTTCATTTTATATACACACACACACACACACACACACACACACACACACACCCCTTATGAAGTCATTTGCTGAAGAAACCCTGATTGATTCAATATCTTGCTAGTATGAATAATCTGCTAAATATATATGGAAGTGCAGGCAACTCTCCTTTATAATGAATTATTTTCTTGAATACATAATTAGTAATGGCATTACTTACTAGGTAATATGAATTTAAATTTTTTACTGTTAAGAGGAATTTGTATGATTGCATAATGGGTTTGTTAATTTACATTTCTACAAATAGTGTATATGTTCACATTGTTTGCATCCTTGTCTGAACTTCACTTTGTCTTTTTGACAATAATAATTCTAATGGGGATTAAAATATAATCAGCTTATTATGATTTCATTTGCATTTTTTGATGACCAATGTTGGTATTTCCATACATGCCTGTTGTCCATATGCCTTCTTTTGAAAAAAGTCTATTCATGTCTTTAACCTATTTTGAAATTGTATCTTTTCTGGTATTTTTGAATTCCTTCTGTTTTGGATATCAATCCCTTTTGGATGACTGATTTGCAAGTATTTTCTCCCATTTTCTAGTTGGGGAAGCATTTCAGTACTACAAAAAGCATTGGCAATAGTTGGCACAGTTGTCTGTATCAAGAGGCAGTCCTCCTTTGAAGAGATCATAAAGCCAGGTTAGCTCTCATGAGGTACATTTACTAAGATAAAATTTCTCCTATTAAGAACTTTAAACAGCACTTTATATATACATCATGTACATTTGGGTTAATAAAGTGCAATTTAAACAAATAAATTCAACCAAGTTTGGAAATGATGAGTTAAAACAAAACATGTAATGTTTATCTTGGGTTTAGTATGGATAATATTTTTGATACTTTATTTACATTTCAAATGTTTTCCCCTTTCCAGGTCTCCCCTTTGGAAACCCCCTCGCCCCTCCCCCACCCCTGCCTCTATGAGGGTATTCCCCCACCCACCCACCCACTCCCGTCTTCCCTTCCTGGCATTCCCCTATACTGGGGCATCTAACACTCTCAGACCCAAGGGCCTCTTTTCCCACTGATGGCCAACAAGGTCCTCCTCTGCCACATATGTGGCCAGCACCATGGGTCCCTCCATGTGTATTCTTTGGTTAGTGGTCCAGTCTCTGGGAGCACCCAGGGGCCTGACCAGTTGACACTACTGCTCCTTCCATGGGGTTGCAAACTCCCTCAGCTCCTTCAGTCCCTTCTCCAACTCCTCCATCTGGGACCCCATGCTCGGTCTAACAGTTGCTGTGAATTGAACCATGGGTATTCCAAACTTTTAGGCTAATATCCTCTTATCAGTGAGCACATACTGTGTTTGTTTTTTTGTGACTGACTTATCTCACTTAGGATGATATTTTCAAGTTCCATCCATTTGGCTGCAAATTTCATGAAGTCATTGCTTTTAATAGCTGAGTAATATTCCATTGTGTAAATGCACCACATTTTCTGTATCCATTCCTCTGTTGAGGGACATCTGGGTTGTTTCCAGCTTCTGGCTATTATAAATATGGCTGCTATGAACATAGTGGAGCATGTATCCTTATTACATGTTGGGGCATCTTCTGGGTATATGCCCAGGAGTGGTATAGCTGGGTCCACAGGAAGTATTATGTCCAATTTTCTGAGGGTCCGCCAAACTGATTTCCAAAGTGGTTGTATCAGCTTGCAATCCCAACAGCAATGGAGGAGTGTTCCTCTTTCTCCACATCCTCGCCAGTATCTGCTGTCACCTGAGTTTTTGATCTTAGCCATTCTGACTGGTGTGAGGTGGACTCTCAAGGTTGTTTTGATTTGTATTTCCCTGATGACAAAGAATGTTGAACATTTTTTTAGGTGCTTCTCAGTCCTTGGAGTTTCCACAGTTGACAATTCTGTTTAGCTCTGTTCCGCATTTTTTGATAGGGTTACTTGGTTCTCTAGAGTCTAACTTCTTGAGTTCTTTGCATATATTGGATATTAGCCCTTCAGATGTAGGATTGGTAATGATCTTTTCCCAATCTGTTGGTTTCCATTTTCTTTTATTGACAGTGTCCTTTGCCTTACAAAAGCTTTGCAATTTTATGAAGTCCCATTTGTCGATTCTTGATCTCAGAGCATAAGCCATTGGTGTTCTGTTCAGGAACTTTTCCCCTATACCCGTTTGTTTGAAAATTCCCCCTCCCCTCTCTTCTATTAGATTCAGTGTATCGGGTTTTATGTTGAGGTCCTTGATCCGCTTGGACTTGAGCTTTGTACAGGGATATAGGAAGGGATCAATTTGCATTCTTCTACATGTTGACCACCAGTTGAGCCAGCACCATTTGTTGAAAATGCTGTCTTTTTTCCACTGGATGGTTTTAGCTCCTTTGTCAAAGCTCAAGTGACCGTAGGTGTGTGGGTTCATTTCTGGGTCTTCAATTTTATTCCATTGACCTATCTGCCTGTCACTGTACCAATACCATGCAGTTTTTATCACTACTGCTCTGTAGTACAGCTTGAGGGCAGGGATGCTGATTCTCCCAGCAGTTCTTTTATTGTTGAGAATTGTTTTTGCTATTCTGGGTTTTTGTTATTCCAAATGAATTTGAGATTGTCCTTTCTAAATCTATGAAGAATTGAGTTGGAATTTTGATGGGGATTGCATTGAATCTATAGATTGCTTTCAGCAGGATAGCTATTTTTACTATATTAATCCTGCCAACCCATGAGCAGGGTGGATCTTTCCATCTTCTGAGGTGTTCTTCGATTTTTTCTTCAAAGATTGAAGTTCTTGTCATATAGATTTTTCACTTCTTTTGTTTGAGTCATACCAAGATACTTTATATTGTTTTGTGACTATTGTGAAGGGTGTCATTTCCCTAATTTCTTTCTCAGCCTTTTTGTCCTTTGAGTATAGGAAGTATAATAATTTGTTTGAGTTAATTTTATATCCGGCCACTTTGCTGAAGTTGTTTATCAACTGTAGCAGTTCTCTGGTGGAGTTTTTTGGGTCACTTAAGTATATGATCATATCATCTGCAAATAGTGATATTTTGATTTCTTCCTTTCCAATTTGTATCCCTTTGACCTCCATTTGTTGTCTAATTGCTCTAGCTAGAACTTCAAGTACTATATTGAATATATAGGGAGAGAAAGGGCAGCCTTGTCTAGTCCCTGATTTCAGTGGGATTGCTTCAAGTTTCTCTCCATTTAGTTTGATGTTGGCTACCGGTTTGCTGTATATGCTTTTACTATGTTTAGTTATGTTTAGTTAAGTCTACTTGATCGTGGTGAATAATTGTTTTGCTGTGTTCTTAGATTCAGTTTGCAAGAATTTTATTGAATATTTTTGCATTGATATTCATAGAGAAATTAGTCTGAAGTTTTCTCTCTTTGTTGGGTCTTTGTGAGGTTTTGGTATCAGTGTAACTGTGGCCTCATAGAAGGAATTGGGTAGTGTTCCTTTTGTTTCTTGTTTGTAGAATAGTTTGAAGATTATTGGTATTATGTCTTCTTTGAAGGTCTGATAGAATTCTGCATTAAACTCATCTGGTTCTGGAACTTTTTTTTGGTTGGGAGACTTTTAACTTCTATTTCTTTAAGGGATATGCTACTGTTTAGATGGTTTATCTGACCCTGACTTAACTTTGGTATTTGGTATTTGTCTAGAATATTGTCCATTTCATCCAGATTTTCCAATTTTGTTGAGGCTTTTGTTGTAGGATCTGATGATTTTTTAAAATTTCCTCACATTTTGCTGTTATATATCCCTTTTTATTTCTGGTATTGTTAATTTGGATACTGTCTCCGTGCCCTCTGATTATTCTGGCTAAAGGTTTATCTCTCTTGCTGATTTTCTCAAAGACCCAGCTCCTGGTTTTGTTGATTCTTTGTATAGTTCTTTTTGTTTCTATTTGGTTGATTTCAGCCCTGAGTTTGATTATTTCCTGCCTTCTATTCCTCTTGGTTTTATTAGCTTCTTTTTGTTTTGAGCTCTCAGGTGTGCTGCTAAGCTGCTAGTGTATGCTCTCCCCAGTTTCTTTTTGGAGGCACTCAAAGCTATGAGTTTTCCTCTTAACACTTCTTTCATTGTGTCCCATAAGTTTGGGTATGTTGTACTTTCATTTTCATTAAATTCTAGGAAGTCTTTAATTTCTTTCTTTCTTTCTTCCTTGACCAAGTTGTCTTTGAGTAGAGCATTGTTCAGCCTCCATGTGTATGTGGGCTTTCTCTTGTTGTTGTTGCTATTGAAGACCAGCCTTAATCTGTAGTGATCTGATAGGAGGCATGGGATTATTTCAATCCTCTTATATCTGTTGAGATTTGTTTTGTGACCAATTACATGGTCAGTTTTGGAAAAAGTACCATGAGGTGCTAAGAAGAAGATATATTCTTTTGATTTAGGATGAAATGTTCTATAGATATCTGTTAAATCCATTTGGTCTATAACTTCTGTTAGTTTCACTGTGTCTCTGTTTAGTTTGTGTTTCCAAAATCTGTTCATTGATGAGAGTGAAGTTTCCCACTATTATTGTGTGAGGTGCAATGTGTGATTTGAGCTGTAGTAAAGTTTCTTTTATGAATGTGAGTGTCCTTGCATTTGGAGCATAGATGTTCAGAATTGAGAGTTCTTCTTGGTAGATTTTTCCTTTGATGAGTATGAAGTGTCCTTCCTTATCTTTTTTGATGACTTTTGGTTGAAAGTTGGTTTATCCGATATTAGAATGTCTACTCCAGCCTGTTTCTTGGGACCATTTGCCTGGAAAATTGTTTTCCAGCCCTCTACTCTGAGGTAGTGTTTGTCTTTAACCCGGAGGTGCATTTCCTGGATGCAGCAAAATGTTGGGTCCTGTTTATGGATCCATTCTGTCAGTCTATGTCTTTATATTGGGGAATTGAGTCCATTGATGTTAAAAGATATTAAGGAATAGTGATTGTTGGTTCCTGTTATTTTCAATGTTCCTTTTAGGTTTGTGTGGCTATCTTTTTTTGAGTTTTGTTGAAAGATTACCTTCTTCCTTTTTCTAGGGTGTAGTTTCCCTCCTTGTGTTGGTGTTTTCCATCTATTATCCTTTGTAGGGCTGGGTTTGTGGAAAGAGATTGTGTAAATTTGGTTTTGTCACTGAATATCTTGGTTTCACCATCTATGGTAATTGAGAGTTTTGCTGGGTATATCAGCCTGGGCTGGCAGTTATGTTCTCTTAGGGTCTGTGTGAGATCTGCCCAAGATCTTCTAGCTTTCATAGTCTCTGGTGAGAAGTCTGGTGTAATTCTGATATGTCTGCCTTTATATGTTACTTGACTTTCTCCTTTACTGTTTTTAATATTCTTTCCTTGTTTTGTGCATTTGGTGCTTTGACTATAATGTGATGGGAGAAAATTCTTTTCTGGTCCAATCTATTTGGAGTTCTGTAGTCTTCTTGAGTGTTTATGTTCTTCTCTTTCTTTTGGTTAGGGAAGTTTTCTTCTATAATTTGGTTGAAGATATTTACTGGTCCTTTAAGTGGGGAATCTTTACTCTCTTCTATACCTATTATCCTTAGATTTGGTCTTCTCATTGTGTCCTGGATTTCCTGGATGTTTTGGGTTAGGAGCTTTTTGCATTTTGCATTTTCTTTGACTATTGTGTCAATGTTTTCTATGGTATCTTCTGCACCTGAGATTCTCTGTTCTATCTCTTGTATTCTGTTGGTGATGCTTGCATCTATGACTCCTGATCTCTTTCCTACGGTTTCTATCCCCAGGGTTGTCTCCCTTTATGATTTCTTTATTTTTTCTATTTTCATTTTTAGATCCTGGATGGTTTTGTTCATGTCCTTTGCCTGTTTGATTGTGTTTTCCTGTGTTTACTCTTTAAGGGCTTCTAGCTGTTTACCTGTGTTCTCTTATTTTTCTTTAAGGGAGTTATTTATTTCCTTCTTAAAGTCTTCTATCACCTTCATGAGAAGTGATCTTAAATCTGAGTCTTGCTTTTCTGGTGTGTTGGGGTATCCAGGCCTCGCTGTGTTGGGAGAACTGGGTTCTGATGATGCCAAGTAGCCTTGGTTTCTGTTCCTTATGTTCTTGCCCTTGTCTTTTGCCATCTGGTTATCTCTAGTGTTAGCTGGTCTTGCTCTCTCTGACTGTGGCTTATCCCTCCTGCAAGCCTTTGTGTCAGTACTCCTTGGAGACCAGCTTTCTCTGAGAGGAATTTGGTTGGAGAACTGTGGTACAGGGTCAGCTCTGGGGTGCAGACAGAATCCAGAAGGATCCTGTTCCCAGCTCTTCCTTGGTTCCTGTGTCCTGATGGCTCTGGGATGTTCCCTCTTGATCGAGGAATTTGAACAGAAGTGGTGGTCTTCCTGTGCTTGATGGTATGTTGGCACTCCTGGGTGCCAGCTCTCTCCTGGCACTATTTGAATATGGAGCCCTGTGTCACAGGATCAGGTCCCCACTGCAGATGGAAACCAGAAGAACATTCCTCAGTCTCTGTATCCTAAGGGTTCTGGGCAGGTCCCTCTGAGCAGAGGTGCTAACCTCACCACACCACCCAACCCCTAGCTCACAGACTTGTCCACACTCCTGTGAGACTAGCTCTTTCCCTGTGCTATTTGGGTATGGAGCCATGTGGCACAGACCACAGGTGTAAACTGGAAGGCTCCTGTCCCAGGCCACTCCTTAGTCCCTGTGTCCTGAGGGTTCCAGGTGGTTCCTGCTGAGCAGTGGTGTTTGTCTTACCTCCACTCATGGTCTTGTCCACACTCCTGGGATGCTAGCTTTCTCCCGGTGCTATTTGGCTAGCTATGGAGCCCTGTGGCACAGACTGAGGTCTCTGACCATAGATGGAAACCGGAAGGCTCCATCTGTATAATAAATAGATTTCAGTATGGATTGCAGGAAAATTAAAACTCTAAAGAACAAGAACTTAATAAATGATCATTTGGCTATGACAAGGTTACATTTGCTCTGTCTCCTGACAGAGCTCATGGTCAGCACACACATTTGGGATAGATTTTTATGTAATATAGTCCCTTAATAAAGAATGCTTACTTAGATGCCGAAGGAAAGGATTTGTTCTGCCATGTTATCCATGCAACCATTGTGTATAAGTCTCATACAAATTCATCAACAGATTCAAAATCAAAACTCATCCAAGTTCACAGGCTATTCTGTGGTAGAGCTAGGATTGTGTGAGCTGTTTGAGACCAGAGAATGTGTTTTAAATTCCTTAGTTACTTCCTGTTTAAGGACCGTGGTAATCCTGTTAGGCCTTGAGGTAAATGTTCAAGGTCAGAATGAATGATGTGTCTGAGCATCTGAGCTGTGTTTGCATCTGAGCCTGTGGGGACATTCTGTCAGTCTCCAAGTCTACATTGCATCTTGATGAGGTCGATTTTAGTTAGCCCCTTGTTCATATAGAGGGACACAAAACATTATATATCACTTATCCCATCAAATACTCTCCAGTTTTCTTCTTTAAGTGGATGGTAATGCATGTAGCATTTAGTTAAACAGTGGCAACTTAAATCCACAGATTATTGAAATGTAGTTCTTGTTCTCAAGACACAGTAAAAATAAAAGATGGAACAAGTCAATTCAGAATTATGAACAAAACCCCATTATGGTAGAATAGGGTTCTCTAATTATTTTTTCCTACCACTGAGAAAGCTTGCAGATGTTTTCACAGATGGAGTGACTTTGAAGACTTTTGAAAGAAAGTTCTCCAAGCTGTCAGGAATGCAAAGGTGTTACTAAAACCTGAGGAAGCAACTGTCCATTTGCCTGCAAGTAAAAGATTAGCTGGGCACTTTGTAGACTGGCTAGACTGTGCAGTGAAGGGACGCTAAGATGCCACGTATAGAGAGGAGGGAGAGGATGAGAAGAACATAGAAATAAGGCCACAGAGTGACGGAGGGGCTTTCTGCCCTGGCCAAGGTAAAAAAAAAAAAACTATGTCTTCTAGGCAATCAGACTACGGTGAGACATTAAACAGAAGAGTGACCTGCTCATTTCTGAATTTAGAAAGGTGACCTTGTAGAGGATTAAATGATTTTCTTTGTCTAATATGGTACATTAAAATAGATTTTATCATCATTACTATCATCTTCAAATGTTAGCCTTGGCAGACTCCTGGGATGTGATCTAATGCTACCTGAAGGCATGGCGTTTTATGCTTTCTTTTCAAGGATTCTAGGGAGGGAAAAAAGGTAAAATTTACATCAACTTCCTGACTAGTAAGAGAGGGAAACAAAGTATTATTGTTTGAAACAACAAACAATGCTTCACTTTACACTGAAATGCAAGATTTTAGTGCTTAATATTTATTGAAGTATTAACAAAATTAAACTTTGACAGCTCTTAGGTTGCGAAAAAGTCATAAGTGTGGTTCAAGTTTTTGTCAAAGTTATTTTATGTAGTTTAGGTACAAATGAAGATCCAAAATCTTTTGACATCCTAGTTGTTTAAAAGTAGATTTTAATATGAGATTATAATGATTTATTCCAGTAACATGTTTGCAGTAGTATAGCTCTTAAAGTAATGCAGTTTAGAATTATTTAGAATATCAGCAAGTTAATTTCAGGATAAAATAACAACAGTCAGGCCCAAAACCTTTATGTAATGGTTCAGCAGCTCTGTGACTATGGGGTTCAGACCAGTGTGATGACTATGGCATCTCCTTCAACCAGGAAACTGTGTCATATAGAGTAGGTAGTCAGTATACATTAATTAGGGGGGAAGGATCAACTCTGAGGATGTTGAAGTTTTGGGTGGATTTTAGAAAAGTTGGAAGCTAAGGAACTATTGCCCCCTCCTCAGATAGTTTATGTAGCGTTTGTATTATCTGACTCCTTTTAAATCTTTATTCTTCCAGATAAACTGAATGGAGATGGGCAGGGGGAGTGGGAGGAGAATCTGTGTGATGGGGTACTGGGAGAAGACAGGAGTGATGTAAAGTGAACAAATAAATATGTTAATTAAAAAGTGGAATGATATGTCTAGAAACTTGATCGTATGGAACACACATGTTCCTATCACCTACATTTTGACTCACAAATAATTTCTTTGGCCTTAGACTAAATAATCGAAAGGGATTTTTTCATTAGCTTATCTGGAGTTCATGTCCTGTTATTATCATCCACTATGGCAGGTCATCTCCTATGCAGGGTAAGCACCTCATTAGAAGAGTTTGGATGGAATGAAGGAAGGATCATTCCCCAAATTGTTTTACATTCTGAAAACTTTGTCGTCTTTGGAAACAAAGGTCTTTCCTAACTAAGGGGTTCTAAGAAGGAAAAAGCAGAGATCCCCATCTTTGGAGTATGTTTCCATTCTGATAATTTGGGACACCAGGTTCTGGAGGCCAAGGGCAAATAAGTTCTAAAGAGAGTTCAAGTCATGGCTCCATGGAAGGACAAAGGATAGGAGAGCAGAAGAGAAGGGATGGAGAGCAGCTACCTCAAGGTGTATTTAGTGGTGGATTTTGATGAAAAACCCCGATCTCCTTCAGCTAAATGATAACACACTTACTGAATAGCCACAAGTGCCAAGTCTTACAGCTAGCTCATATGTAAGCCAGGAAGTTTCTAAGACAGAGTTGTCATCAAACTGCCTGCAATCCAGCTGTATGAAGCTCACTCATGTGAAACTCAGATGAGACCAGCATAAAGCCTAACATTTGCTTAGAGAGTTCCATAAAGCTTCCACTGGTGTTTGCTCAGGCTAACCAAGATATGGCTGGTGATAGGAATCTCTACCTTACATTTTCATCAAAAAACTCCTTAGCTTCATGCGACCAGTGAGGTAGCTGTACATCTTCATCACATACCCAATAAAGGGGAGAAAGAACCTGTAGAGACCACATTCAGAGATTAGACACAGCCTCGGATTTAAGGATGGGGGCACCCACCTAACTCCAAAATTTTAACCCAGAATTGCTCCTGTCTAATGGAAATACATGGGCAAAGAGTGGAGCAGACACTGAAGGAAAGGCCATCCAGAGATTGCCCCACCTGGGGATCCATCCCATATGCAGCCACCAAACCCAGACACTATTGCTGATGCTAAGAAGTGCTTGCTGACAGAAACCTGATGTGGATGTTTCCTGAGAGGCTTGGCCAGAGCCTGGACCAATACAGATGAGGATGCTTGCAGCCAACCATTGGATTGACCATGGGGACCCCAATGGAGGAGTTAGGGGAAGGACTGTAGGAGCTGAAGGCATTTGCAACCCTATAGGAAGAACAACAATACCAACCAATCAGAACCCCCAGAGCCCCAGGAACTAAACCACCAACCAAAGAGTACACATGGAGGGACCCATGGTTCCAGCCACATATGTAGCAGAGGATGGCTTTATCTGGCATCAAGGAAGGGAGGCCCTTGGTCCTGTGAAGGCTTAATACCCTAGTGTAGGGGAATGCTAGGGCAGTGAGGCAGGAGTGAGAGGGTGGGTGGTGGAGCACCCTCATAGAAGCAGGGGGTGGGGGTGGATGGGATAGAGGGTTTGTGGAGAGGAAACTGGGAAAGGGGATAGTATTTGAAATATAAATAAATAAAATATCCAATAAAAAAGAAGATAATAAGGCCGGGCAGTGGTGGCGCACGCCTTTAATCCCAGCACTTGGGAGGCAGAGGCAGGCGGATTTCTGAGTTCGAGGCCAGCCTGGTCTACAGAGTGAGTTCCGGGACAGCCAGGGCTACACAGAGAAACCCTGTCACGAAAAACAAACAAACAAACAAACAAACAAACAAACAAAAAGAAGAGGATAATAAAGTCATCAGTCTTAGTTACTAAGCCACCACAGGTGGCAACACCAGTGAGAGCACATGTTTCCCACACTGTCCTTCAGTTAGGACACTGACATGGGTCTTCCTTTCATGTAGAAGCATGATTTCCATGTTGTTGTTTCGAAGTACAGACTGTTTCAACAAACAGAAAAAAGGAGTTCTCTGTAAGCAGTTTATTGTTTTCATTACAAATATAAACTGTTGAAGTTGAAAGTCCTGATGGAAACAACGGCACGTTCATCACCTTTACCTTTCTGCTCACGCTGGGCTGCCAGCACCGCAGACTATTAGAACCTTCTTTATGTTTGGATGGATGTAAAAATAAATACTTCTGTTGTTTCCTCAGGGGATTCCAGAAGCTCAATAAGAACTTATCAGTTGCTAGCCTAAACTGTGAAGATAAATAACTATAAATTCACACCAAAAGGGCAAAAGCTGATGTTTTATCTAGTCAGGTCATATTACCTACAAAACATGTTGGGCTTGAATGGTTTTAAGTAGCGTGGACAGACCTGTCTAGAAGTTGTTACTCAGTTTTAGTTTGGTTATGAGTTACAAATCTGTATGCAAATGGTCTATTAGAAACTGTCATGTGTTAGCATTATTTCCCATATGTCACTTAGAGACTACTTCACACTATGAGGGGTGGATTTTATCACCATATGCTAGAAGTAAAGTAACTGAAGCTTTACAAAGCAATAGAGCTGTATTTCAGTCACACCTAGGAGCTAGATCCCAGAGCACCGCTCCTGGAAGTCCACATCTATTCCAGGCCATCAGAACACTCCGTCTTCGTTCAGGCATGCTTGCTTTCATAGTAAGTGCACTACACAATCTTTCTAAAGGACATTTGCAGTTTCATGAAGACCCCTTTGAGACTACAATTACACTGAGTATTGAAGAGGTAGCCACATATTATTAGTGATTGTTAGTTTCTGAGAGAAGGAGAGCCATTTTCTCTAAAAGCATAGCTCCCGATAAGTCAGTCACACAGTGGAAGATCATACATCTAAGTTAAAAAACCAACAACCCAGCAGCAACAACAACAAAAGCATAAGAAGCACACACACACACACGCACACACACACACACAGAGAGAGAGAGAGAGAGAGAGAGAGAGAGAGAGAGAGAGAGAGAGAGAGATCTGAGAGGAGATGGGAAGGAGAAGCTGTCTTCAGAATATAGTGTATAAATTTTCAATAAAAACACTTAGAAAGCATGAATTGGTCTTGATTGGAGGGGAAAGAAGTAAAAAATTTGGGTGAATGGGAATATATTTGAGTATGGCTATGGGAAGAATTGGGGAGATGTTAATATGACCAAAATGCAAAGTATATTGAGTAAAATTTCCCGACAAACTAATAAAAATCTTGGTTTTTAAAAATCAAGAGCTCTAAATATTTTAGATTGGAGATCTATAGGTCACAGTATATTCTGGATTTCCTCTTAAAATTTCATAGATGTTTTATGCAAAATAGGCAAAATGCTTAACATAAAATTAATTATATTGGTTCAATAATTAATACAATAATATAATAAATATAATATAATATAATATAATATAATATAATATAATATAATATATAATAAAAATAATGTCAACAATATATGTTATATTGTTGAAATCTTATTCAAATATTGTACAGTGTGTTTTGCTTTTTCTGTGGTTTATTCTGTGAAAGGTGTTTCTTGTGAGCTATTCCTTAGCTTTTTTTGGAGTAATAGAATTAATTACTTCATATTCCAAATTGTAGTCTTAGCCCAGTTGTGATGATAATATGGTGATGATGAAGGGGTGTGTGTGTGTGTGTGTGTGTATGTGTGTGTATATAGGGTTGGGGTAAAGTTAAAACATTCCCCCCTGAAAACTGAAGGCTTGACAACATCTAAGAAGAGTTTTGGCTACCTGTATAATATAATAATTTTGAATAGTAAATGTATAGGTTAAAAAGTACATTACTGTATTTTTTGATGTGATTGCCACCAATCTTCTGTAATTGATATTATGGCTAGATCTGAGGCAAAAACATTGGCCCAGAACCGTACACTAAGTGAGCAATAGCAAGTCATAAGGCAGAAAAGCAGGGAAACCGGACTTCATCCAGTGTGGCATATCACTCAGAGCACTATATTCCTGCAGAAGTCAGAGGCTGAAGTATTTGTAATTTTGTTTCTGTCATATGGGACCGCACAAAGAGATTCATTAAAGGGATACAATAAGTCCAACAGATGTTCATCTATATTGTAGACGAGCCTTTAATTCTTCACCAGTTTTGGATGAACCTAGCTGTCATTGTGTTTCTCTGGTCTGTGAAGAAAATCTCTAGTTAATCTGGTTGGGTTATTTCGTTACAATAGTAAACTTGTTGTTAACTCTTCTATTTATTCGTTGCTTTTTCTTGTCAACAGCTAGAGTTACCCTGGGTGGTGGATCCTCAATTGAGTAACTTCCTCTATCTGATTGGCCTGTGGGTATGTCTGTGTGGCCTTTTCTTGATTGTTGACTGCTGAGAGAGGGTACAGTGCATTATGGGTAAAGTAGTCCTTGGAACTGTAGGAAAGAAGAGGCCGAAAGAAAGCTATTAAGCAATCTTATTTTCTCCACTTTTTCTGCCTCTGATCCTGCTTGAATGTCTGCCCTGGTTCCTCTCAGTTATGGACTGTGATCTAAATGTGTAGGCCAAATAAACCTTTTTCTTCCCAATTTGCTTTTGGTCATGGTGTTTTCCACAACCGTAGAAAGCATGGGAGATTAACTTACTAGGAATAGGAAACAGAATTAAAAAATTCTCAATGTCATTTCTGAAACTTATGGACCTACCATGGTAAATAGAAAGAATATCCTCTGAATGTGCAATATACCCTAAATTATCTCCTTTGAGGGATAACCCAACATTTCCTTCGTTTTAAATATTGTATCACCAGATATCAGGAAGCAGATGCACACAATATAAGTTAAAGCAAATCTTACACGGGAGTCATGGAGCCTGCTGGAGCAGTTCCTCAACTGGACTCCTCTTAATCTTTTCAAGCTTGGGGAATGGATTTGGAGGAGGGAAGATATGACCTCAAAAACTGTCTAGGAAAAAGCTTTCTCTGATTTTTTAATTAGTGTAGCCAGGTTGCCAGGTTCTAATCAATAGGTCAGTCACTCTCAAATGAGACTATAAACATGAACCAGTGAATTGCTAAGCAGTCGTTTAATATGTAGGATATGATCACAGGGGACAAGCTAGAAGTCGGTCTCTGGAGACAAAGCTAGGTTACCTTCTGTGATAGGCAGCTTTCTGTGTCCTGATATCAGGACACTTTAAGTTAAAATTTCCATGTATCCAGGAGACCCTGAATATACAGGTCTTTGCTAATCAGAAGAAAGGGTTCCAACCCTTTTTTATTTTGTCTTGTGCCTCTTCCACTCTTCCTTTTTTCTCCCCCTGGTTATACGGCAGGATAGAAGCTTCCAAAATTCACTGCGTGAATGAGCAAATATTCCTTGGAAATAAGGTCTTCTTTTCCTCTTTTTCTGATTTTTTACACCCTTTCTCTCTGCATGATTAGGAAGCTTTCCATTCACTGGAAAAGGAGAATCTACAGTCAGAATTTTGCAACATTTTCCAGACAACTAAGTCAAGACTTACACAGCTTATTTGTCCCTCCACCCAGGCTATAGGTTTATTGTCATGGTACAATGGAGGGCGAGGGTACTGGATTAATGACTTGGGGCCTGTTTGAGCAGGGTTGGGAACTTTGCCATAGGCTTATTATCCTCTGCATTTTACATTCTGGTTGGAATATGGCATGACATATGTCTCTTTATTTCATTTTATGTATATGCTAACTCAGAGGCATCAAAACTATCTTTCCCTTACTTTGTTCCCTATATAGAAGTTTGTTTTGCTTATGTTTTTAAAAAAAGATGTTATTTTAAAGGTCTCTAAGTAGAGAATAAAAAGAGTAATTGAAGATATTTTATTTATACCCACATTTATTTAATTAATTCATGCGAGTATGTATTTGTGGATGTATAAATTGAGAGCAAAGGACAACTTTCAGGAATCAGTTCTCTCCTGCTTGGAGGTTCCAGAGATTGAGTAATGCCATTGGACTTGGTGGCAGTCACTTTATAATCTGAATTATCTTACCTGACTCAGATTTTCATGAAGATCTTTTTGATTTGCAAGCAGAGGAAGTTACTTTTGAGGATAAGGGGACTCATGCAGATGAATGGTACCCTAGGGTGAAGCATGTCGACAGGAACTGCTCCTAGAAAAGCAGAATATATGTTCATGCCCACTGCTCATCTATGGAATGTATTAGTTCTTTCTGTCAAGGCTTCTGAGTCAGTGACAGAGTAAGGGATAATAACTGTGTCCTGGTCTCTGAAAAAGTCAGCACAACATCTGGATGTTTGTGACTGGTGAAGCCCAAGCTCTTCAGGGTAATTTTTGTTTATTTCATGGGAGGCTAATGATTCACAATAAAGTTTATAAAATCATGGAAGACATCCACTTCCATATAAACTGTTATGTAAGCTCTGAAGACCATGAAGAAGGATTTTGCCTGGATTCCTCAGTGAAGAATTTTATGAATAACACCCTTAAAAAAATACAAGAGAACAGTAATAAACGAGAAGCCTTTCAAGAGGAAATTCAAAAATCCATTAAAGAATTACAGGAAAACACAATCAAACAGGCAGAAGTGCAAGAAAACACAATCAAACAGACAAAGGAAATGCATAAAACTATCCAGGAGATAAAAATAG